>CM069138.1:30320630-30588130 GCA_035221665.1 Okamejei kenojei
ACAAGAGCAGGGGTGTCAGTGAAAGAGAGAGACATGGAGTGCGCCAGTGAGAGAGATGAAGGATGTCAGTGAGAAAGATGGTGTGTCACTGAGAATTGGATTCAGTTAGGATCGGAGGTGCAGGTGAGGTGCTTGTGCAGGATTCCCAAAAAGTTAATCTGCAAGTCGAATCGGCAGTAAAGAAAGCAAACTCAATGTTAGCAAATATTCCAAGAGGGCTTGTATACAAAAACTGGGGTGTAATGTTGAGGCTCTATAAGGCGCTGGTAAGGCTGCTTTTGGAATATGGTGAACAATATTTGGCACCATATCTGAGAAAGGATGTCCTGGCTCTGGAGAGGCTCCAGCAGAGGTTTACAAGAATGATCCAAGTTCAAGTGAGTTTATTGTCATGTGTCCCTGATAGGACAATGAAATTCTTGCTTTGCTTCAGCACTCAGAACATAGTAGGCATTGACTACAAAAACAGATCTGTGTGTCCATATATCATTATATAAATACATACACACATGAATAAATAAACTGATAAAGTGCAAATAACTGATAATGGGTTATTAATGATCGGAGTTTTGTCCGAGCCAGGTTTAATAGCCTGATGGCTGTGGGGAAGTAGCTATTCCTGAACCTGGTCGTTGCAGTCCTCAGGCTCCTGTACCTTCTACCTGAGGGTAGCAGGGAGATGAGTGTGTGGCCAGGATGGTGTGGGTCCTTGATGATGATGCCAGCCTTTTTGAGGCAGCGACTGCGATAAATCCCCTCGATGGAAGGAAGGTCAGAGCCGATGATGGACTGGGCAGTGTTTACTACTTTTTGAAGTATTTTCCTCTCCAGGGCGCTCAAGTTGCCAAACCAAGCCACGAATTAGTAGGTTAACCTGTGATGAGCGTTTGTCGGCACTGGGCCTGTACTCGCTGAGTTTAGAAGAATGAGGGGGGACCTCATTGAAACATACAGAATAGTGAAAGGCTTGATTAGAGTGGATGTGGAGAGGATGTTTCCACTATTGGGAGAGTCTAAGACCAGAGGTCATAGCCTCAGAATTAAAGGACATTCTTTTGGGAAGGAGATGAGGAAACATTTTTTTCGTCAGAGGGTGGTGAATCTGTGGAATTCTTTCCCACAGAAGGCTGTGGAGGCCAATTCAGTAGATAGTCTTAAGGCAGGGATAGATTATTGATTAGTACAGTTATCTGAGGTTATAAGGAGAAGGAAGGGGACTGGGGTTAAGAGGCAGAGATAGGTCAGCCATAATTGAATGGCGGAGTAGACTCATCCACCATCCATGCCAACCAAGATGCCCATCTAAGGCACGAACAAGGTCTACGAATGTTCCCGCTACATAGAATCATGTAACAGGGGGGCTACCATTTGGTCCTCTGAATCCATGCTGAGCTGTCAGTCCATTTGCAGGACTTCCCCACAGGTTTAAGTAGTGGATTGCCACAGCCACAAAATGCCTCAAGGATAGTCTTGACGAATCTGGGGTTAGCTGATCAACGCTTTATGAATGCGAGCGGTGATTTTCTCATAAAGGAGCCAATTTGCGCCAGTTGTTGTGAAAGGAACAGAGCAATGGGTTGGAGGAAACTACAGTTCCCGGCAAACACTGGAATGCTAACAACCCGCCATTTCACGTTCAAATGGACATCCCATGGAAAAAACGGGTGATGTCATCCGGCGCAATGCAGTGTTTTGTTCGCCTCCGCACCGGCCAGCTGACAGCGAGCTGTTGTGTCCCGAGTTGAGAGCGCTTTGCACTGGGAGCAGTGGGTGGGAAGCGTCGCCTCCAGCCTGAGCTGTGAATGACGAGTCCCGGTGCCCAAGAACCAGGGCAGGGACAACGCCTGCTCCCTCTCACTCTCACCGAGATAGGAGGCAGCACTGAACGAGGCAGCATCTCCCACTGGCCCGGCGCACAGCTCGATCTCCAGCAAGGAGATGAAGCTGACTCAGGGGCCCGCTGGCCTGCTCTGCCTCCTGCTCTTCCATCTCCGGGCGGTGGGTGGGAAAGTGGTCGAGGATTTCCAGGAATGCAGCTGGTTCTTCCAGGGTAAGGTCCCACCCCAGGGCTTCGAAAACCACAGCTCGGACAACCTGGTCAGGATTTGCCAGAAATACAAGGACCGCTATCACTTCGCCACGTTGTACCGGACGGACCTGCGGATCCCGGTCTATTCCGCCTACAGGTATCCCTGCTCCGTGGGCGAGGAGGAGGAAGCTCACACACCCAGTCCGTGGTTTCACGAACCGCAGGTAAACATGTCCCCGACTTGTCTGCTCGCATTTCTGAAAGAACAAAAAGGGGGAGAAAAAAAAACGTTCCGATCGAATCCACGTCAAACATGACACCCACAAATTAACAATCAAAACACTAGGGGATTGGGGTAGAGACGTTGAGGATAAATTCTGCGTTGCCTTCGTCATCGGAGCTGACAGATTTAAGATTACTCTCATAAGGAGAGTTGAACGGTGTCTTTACAGGGTGAGCTTTTGTTACTCGAGCAGGTGCCGTACGAAAGGCAGCACAAGTGACATCCCAAAGAAAATTGGATCAATAATTTAAAATGCAGCACTTTGAAGGGGGGTGGGGGGACTGGGACTAAATGGTGGGGTCGATACAACGATAAATAATGAATGGATTTTAAAATAGTGTTAATGACAGTTGGCAATACAGTGAAACAGGTTTTTGTTGCAAATTAATGAAATTAATGACTGGACCATGGGAACAGGTAAGTGTTTGGGGATAGTGCAGTGATTCAAGACTTTGTCCAGCGCAGTGGGGAGATCTGCAGTTGCTGGTTTACAGCGAAGATGGGCATAAAATGCTGGAGTAACTCAGCGGGACAGGCAGCATCTCTGGAGAGAAGGAATGGGTGACGTTTTGGGTTGAGACCCTTCTTCAGACCGAAACATCACGCATTCCTTCTCTCCAGAGATGCTGCCTGTCCCTCTGAGTTACTCCAGTTTTTAGTGTCTATCTACAGTGGAAGATGTGTAGGAAGGAACTGCAGAAGCTGGTTTACACCGAAGACAGACCCAAAACAATAGACAATAGGTGCAGGAGTAGGCCATTCGGCCCTTCGAGCCAGCACCGCCATTCAATGTGATCATGGCTGATCATCCCCAATCAGTACCCCGTTCCTGCCTTCTCCCCATAGCCCCTGACTCTGCTATTTTTAAGAGCCCTATCTAGCTCTCTCTTGAAAGCATCCAGAGAACCTCCCTCCACCGCCCTTTGAGGCTGAGAATTCCACACTCACCACTGTGAGAAAAAGTGTTTCCTCGTCTCCATTCTAAATGGCTTACTCCTTATTCTTAAACTGTGGCCCCTGGTTCTGGACTCCCCAACATCGGGACATGTTTCCTGCCTCTAGCTTGTCCAAACCCGTAACAATCTTATGTTTCAAAACCACACAGGCAGTGTCACTGGAGAGATGTTACCCAATCCTTCTGTCACCCAAGCACCCCCTGTATAAAAAAACATTCCCCACACATCGTCTTTAAACTTTCACCTTAAAGCTATGCCCTCTAGTATTATATTTTTCCACCCTGGGCCCCGAGTTATGTCTACACTATACCATCTCTCTCATAATTGTATGCACTCCCCTCTGGTCTCCCCTCAACTCCGGCATTCCAGAGAAAACAAGCCAACTCCGTCCAACCTCTCCTCATAGCTAATGCCCTCTAATCCAAGCATTACAGGTGAACCTCTTCTGCACCCTCTCCAAAGCCTCCACATCCTTCTGGTAACAGGGTGACCAGAACTACATGAAAGAGTCCAAATGCGGCCTAACTAAAGTCCTATAAAAAGGCATCCGGACTATTCAATGCCCCGACAAATGAAGACAAGCACACCATATGCCTTTTAAAATTCTATATATTTGTGTTGTCACTTTCGTGGAGCTACATACTCAAACCCCAAGATCTCTCTGTACATCAATGCTGTTAAGGGTCTTGCCATTAATTATATACTTTTTTCTTACATTCAATCTCCCAAACTGCAACACCTCATATTTGCTTGGATTAAACTCCATCTGCCATTTTTCCATCCACATCTGTAGCTGATCTATATCCCATGGTCACAGACCTCCAACCTGAGGAACACCCTTCCACCTCAACCCTTTGTCTTCTATCAGTAAGCCAGTTCTGAATCTATATGACCAAGTCACTGTGAATCTCATGCATCTTAATCTTCTGGATCGGCCTACCATGGGGGACTTTATCAAATGCGTTACTAAAATCCATGTAGACAACATTCACCACCCTACCCTCATTCATCACTTTCATCAAAAAAGACTCAATCAAGTCAGTAAGACATGACTTGCAGACAAAGCAATGCTGACTGTTTCGAATTAGCTTAATCCCTTCCAAATCAGAGTAAATCCTATCCCGAAGAATCCAGTCTAATAACTTCCTTTCCATTACCATCATCCATCTATGATCTCCAGTATGGGCCTGGCATATGATGCCCCCTCCCCATCAGTGTGCACACTAAATAAGTAGATAGTGAGGCCGAATGTTTCAGTTTAGTCTATTGTCACGTGTACCGAGGCACAGTGGTTTTGTTTCGTGGTAACCAATCAGCGGAAAGACAATACATGATTCCAATCGAGCCATTCACAGTGTACAGATATGTGCTAAGGGAATAAGGTTTAGTGCAAGGTAAAGCCAGTAAAGAGGAGATTAAGAAGATCACAGTTAAAATAAGAAATATAGGAGTGGAGATTAAAAAGTGTGGAGCGATTGTAATATGTGATTGCAGATCTGCTTCTACGGCTAGCACACAAATGATCACGTGGCTTGGGCACCATTTTGATGGTAGGAATGTTTCTCATCTTTGGCTGATGTTGGTTTCAGATCGATGATCTAAGTTTACCGGATGAGATGGTGAACAACATAAATTCTCATGGTGAACTGCAGGCGTTGAACTCAGACTATAAAGGCGAAGAGTACCAGCAAGGACACATGTATCCATTCAGCCTTAATAACAAGACAAGTGCCACAAGCAGCTGCACGCTTACCAATGCAGTCCCCATGACCCAGGCGGCCAGCATGGACTGGTACCATGAGGTGGAAGCTATGGTTGCAAAGCTGGCGAGAACATGCCATAAATCCGGCCGGTTGATGTACCTGGTGACAGGATCTGCCAATCCGACAGAGAAGAAACTGAAGAACAGGGTTTCAGTACCTGGATCGGTCTGGACAACTCTTTGCTGCACCTTCCCGCAGGATCAGGATAACGACCCCTGTCAGAGTAGCCCCGTGAATGAAGAATTGGAAGGAGAGCACGAAGTGACGTACGACAAAGACTTTTCTTACGCATTCATGAAAGACTTGGAGTCAGAGGCAAATGCAGAATATCTAACAGTGTCGGAGGTACAGCGTAGACTGGGTGTGGACAATATCTTCAACAGCTGTGGTACAGATAGCCAAGATGAGGGAGAGATTTCTAAAGAGATTGAAGAGCTGATAAATCAAATTAAAATGAATATGGATGTTCAGGAGATAAAAGAAGACATTGTACCACAAATGCCTTCAGAAGATAATGTTGCAACTGCTGATGATGATCTGGTAATGAAACAAAATGAAACCCCTTTGGAACAGAGCGGGGAAGAGATTAACGAGGCCATTTCGCCATCTATCATAAACATACTGTTGGCTCCCTTTGAAATGTTTGCCAACGCAACAATGACCTTGGCCCATCTCATTGCAGCTGTTCTCCGAGTTTTCCAAGTTTTGGCAGCAACATGTTTAAGGATTCCTTTTGGGATCATCTACAACAGTGCCAGCTGTCTCACCATCATGGCTGAATATTTATTTGTCACAGTCTTCTCAGTTCCACAAGATCTCTTGAGCATTATGCTCAGCATTGCATCGGACACTGCTAATGCCATCTCCTGTGTTGGCAGGTTGTTCAAATATCTTGTCAGAATTTTATAAATTTTTGTCCAGAGGCTGGTGCTTTGTGAAGGGTTTGACTTTCATATGGAGAGACTATTTGTCAATCGGTCCCAAGTTCCAGGGGTCACTGGTGATCACTACAACAGGATTCTACTCTAGACCAGTAAATGAAATACTATCCTTAGCCTTCACATATAGCAGGAAGATTTTCTTCAGTTTTAATATTGGTTGACATATACCCCTCGCTAATATGGATTATTAGTGCTGTTTGAGAGCTTGTTGTGTTCAAAGTGGCTGCTGCATAACGTATATCTCACCGAGGACTACACTTCCTATCTCTGTTATGAAACATTAACAATGTTCTTTCTCTTTCCGCAGATGCTGCCTGGCCTGCTGGGTTTTCCAGTAATTTCTGTTTTTAATTCACACATCAAGCATATGCAGCATTTGCTTTGGTGTGCTTCACAAATAATTAAAATTGATTGTAAAGCAAATGGGAACATCCTAGCAACATCAATCTTCCAGTATTTAAGTTTACAGCGCATGGAGTTTTATTATTAAATTACTGCAAGGGAGAGTCTCTGAAGGGAATATTAGATTAATTATTCGCACTGAATTGTGAAACCCACGCGGTTATCTACATGGCTAACTAATTTATTTCTGGAAGGATTGGGAAAGTTATGGTGAGGGTCTTGGTTCCTCTCAGCTGGCAAGCTTGTTCATTAAAAATTAAGGCTAGGCCATAGCCCTGTGTCAACTCTGTCATCTTGCAATAATGAAGAGTAGTTAACCATTCAAAGACTCTTATTTTCATTCAGACAAAATTTTGCACCGACTATAGAAATATCAGAATGGTCAAAGAGGTTGGTCTTAGGAAAAGGTAGATAGATAGGTTTAGGAACCTTTACCTATAAGAGGGAAAGGGTCAGAAGGTGTATGGCACACACAGCCTTAAATGGGAAATATATTGCCATTGCTTAATTGTCACTGGGTCAAAATCCCAACAGCAGTCTGGGAATGCTTTTACCAAAAGAAATGTAGCAACTCAATGAGGTGGCTCTCAGTTACTGCCTCAAGATCAGCTGTGTACAGACAATAACGCTGGCTTTGCCAACAACACTCATCGCTCGAGAAATAATACTACAAATACTACACATAAGTGTTTAAGGGAGGGAGCAAGAAGAAACATTACGCATCAAGATCTCGGCAACTAGTGTCAGAGACTCTGCAACATGCGGCTGGATATTAGTGCATGCCAGGCTGCTCAAAGGAACAAAACACTTATGTGCATGAAACACATAATTCAAACTGTGAAACTTAGATTTAATAATTGCTATAACGGCATTATTTTGAGAATAACAAAGAAAGTGGATAAATGCTGACAAATTCAAAACGCAAAGAGATGGATATTTGAGGGGATGGGGAAGGAGGGATACCTGTGTGAGCTTAAACTAGTCAAACAGACCTTAGTTTTTTCTATTTGTTCCTTACCGTACAAGAACCCTGAGGCCACTCAGACTTCACCTCTGTAATACTGAACGTGTTCATGATTACAGTTTTCGTTTCCCCAATTTAGTTTTTGTTACCTCCTATCATCACCAAAACCTCCCCAAATCTGAAATATAGAAATGTTTAATTTATTTTATTGTAATAGGAAATATTGTCCGAACTCACACAAGAGTGTAAGGGGAGCAGTTGTCTGTAGTAGATGTTATCTGTATGGATTATGTGATGGGTTTGACTTATACTGTAATAAAAATCTTACAAGGATGCATGTTGTTTTTCACTTTTGTGATGGTTTTACCAAGACCAGGGATCTCCCAACTATGGGCCTTGAGCTTGACTGGTGTGCAGCAACCTTTAATTTCATACAAATAACATATAAACCACACACGGGCAGCACCAGTAGTCAGAATCGAACCTGGGTCTCTGGTGCTTTAAGGCAGCAGCACTTTTGCTAAGCTATAAGAGTGTGTTAGGTAAGATGGGCAAACATGGGGCACATCAGATGATCCACAGCTTCTCTCTTGTGCAGATACCTTCTAGCAGCACTTGAAGACCTGTGCTCAGAAGCTGAGATTCTGATGTATTTTATTTTCACTTCCCTCACATTCACTCACAGTCAACTACATATTGATTTGGGCGCAAATTTCAGCAATGGCTAAAAATCAAGAAACTGTCAGGTTATATTGGAAATATGAAGAGATTCATAGCTATAAGGTATCTTGGTCTTGATAGGCATGGATGAAATGCGCTGAGGGGCCTGTTTAAAAACATAGAAACATAGAAATTAGGTGCAGGAGTAGACCATTCAGCCCTTCGAGCCTGCATCGCCATTCAATATGATCATGGCTGATCATCCACTCAGTATCCTGTACCTGCCTTCTCTCAATACCCTCTGATCCCCTTAGCCACAAGGGCCACATCTAACTCCCTCTTAAATATAGCCAATGAACTGGCCTCAACTACCCTCTGTGGCAGAGAGTTCCAGAGACTCACCACACTCTGTGTGAAAAAAGTATTTTCTCATCTCAGTGTTAAAGGATTTCCCCCTTATCCTTAAGCTGTGACCCCTTGTCCTGGACTTCCTCAACATCGGGAACAATCTTCCTGCATCTAGCCTGTCCAACCCCTTAAGAATTTTGTAAGTTTCTATAAGATCCCCTCTCAAATTAAAATGGCATAGCAGATGTTTTAAAATGTATGACTTCACTTAAAAATCATTTGATTGTCCTTATGAATGCCCTGAGAAAGGCAGAATATAAATT
Organism: Okamejei kenojei; assembly: GCA_035221665.1. Lineage (NCBI taxonomy): Eukaryota > Metazoa > Chordata > Chondrichthyes > Rajiformes > Rajidae > Okamejei > Okamejei kenojei. The sequence goes on from CM069138.1 coordinate 30,329,300, forward strand.
ATTTTTCATCATAACATAGTTGCATCTTAAAGTCGTGAATTTTTAGATGCATTTGCTAAACAGAAGAAAGGATTATTAGTTGTCCTGACATTAAAAGCCTGCATTTGCACAGTGCCTCAACCCTGCAAACATCTCTGGAGAAAACAAGCAAGGAGAGAGGAAATAAAGGGATCCACATCCAGAAGCTCAGGATGCCATAAATAGCATTAAAGCTGATGCATGTTCTTGCACTCACTGGTAATAACCCACTACAAAACTCAATTTCATCAACTCTCTGTAACTGAATGAGAAACACGTGTAATTAAAATCTGCATTGCTGAATTAATTGTTTCATTCCCTTTGCAATTTATTTGACTCCCTCGTCACCAAAGCACAATTTTTTTGTCAAATGGATGACATTAAGACTTTGTGGATTAAGTATTTAAGGTTTGAATTATTAAAGTGAAAGTAATGTCCATTAAGCAAACCGCTGGTGGGATCTTGTTCTTGCAAGCTTGCTGGACCATTGCGCCAGTTCGCAGAATGACAATGCTGAAGGGTGTGGGAAGTTTGGTATTTATTTTACGATGGGAAGACCTGCCCCTTCCTGAGCAATTATTAAAATTGTCTCCATTGACATTGGCAACGGCAATTCCTATGGCATTGCTGCAACAATGATTGGCCCACTGTTTGTGAAGAATGTATGTATGATGGTGTATATTCCTCTGATTAATAACGGGATTGCAATGGGTCTGCCAGCAACATTGAGAAAGGGGCGTTGGTACATTGCATTGTACTCAGTAGTAACAAGAAGGGGATGTCAGCAAGAGGTTGGGTTGGTAATGGCTCGGGGTATGCATCTCCTCCTCCTTCCCGGGGACCACAACCAGGTGTTGTCCTTGGACCCTGTCCTGTGGAAAGGTCATAGAAACATAGAAAATAGGTGCAGGAGTAGGCCATTCGGCCCTTTGAATTGAAGGTCTCAACTACCTTCTGAGGCAGAAAATTCCAGAGACTCACCACTCTCTGTGTGAAAAATGTTTTCCTCATCTCGGTCCTAAAGGAATTCCCCCTTATCCTTAGACTGTGACCCCGTGTTCTGGACCTCCCCAACATCGGGAACAATCATTCTGCATCTAGCCTATCCAACCCCTTAAGAATTTTGTAAGTTTCTATAAGTTCCCTCCTCAGTCTTCTAAATTCTAGCGAGTACAAGCCAAGTCTATCCAGTCTTTCCTCATATGAAAGTCCTGACATCCCAGGAATCAGTCTGGTGAACCTTCTCTGTACCCCCTCTATGGCAAGAATGTCTTTTCTCAGATTTGGAGACCAAAACTGTACACAATACTCCAGGTGTGGTCTCACCAAAACCCCGTACAACTGCAGTAGAACCTCCCTGCTCCTATACTGAAATCCTTTTGCTATGAATGCTAACATACTATTTGTTTTCTTCACTGTCTGCTGCACCTGCATGCCTACTTTCAATGACTGGTGTACCATGACACCCAGGTCTCATTGCATCTCCCCTTTTCCTAATTGGCCACCATTCAGATAATAGTCTGCTTTCCTGTTCTTGCCACCAAAGTGGATAACCTCACATTTATCCACATTATACTGCATCTGCCATGCATTTACCCGCTCACCCAGCCTATCCAAGTCACCTTGCAGCCTCCTAGCATCCTCCTCACAGCTAACACTGCCCCCCAGCTTAGTGTCATCCGCAAACTTGGAGATGTTGCATTCAATTCCCTCGTCCAAATCATTAATATATATTGTAAATAGCTGTAATATATATTGTAAATAACAATATTAAATTAATATATATTGTAAACGGGTACATAATTCCCCCAAATTGTGTCACAGATAGATAGGATGGTAAAGGTGGTTTTTGGTGTATTAACTATATTAATCAATTAATTTAGTATGGAAGATGGGACGTTATATTACAGTTGTACAAGACATTGGTGAGGCTGCGTTTGGAACATTGTGCTCAGTTTTGGTCACCCTGCTACATAAAGGGTGTCATTATGCTGGAAGTGCAAAGAATGTTTGCACAGATGTTTAAGAACTGGAGGGCCCAAGATATAGGGAGAGGTTAGGCAGACTACAGCTTTGTTCCTTGGAATGCAGGAGGCTGAGGGGTGATCTTATAGATGTGCATAAAATCATGAGGGGAATAGGTGGGGTGAAGGCTGTCTTCTACTCAGAAACTAGAGGACTTAGGTTTAAGGGGGGGAAAGATTTAATAGGAACTCAACATTTTCACTATGAGGGTGGTGGGTTTCTGGAACAGAACTACTAGAAAAGGCAGGTATTATAACAATATTTAAATTATACTTGGACAGGTACATGGATGGGAAAGGTTTCAAGGGATAAAGTTCAAATGCAGGCAAATAGCAGTAGTTTAGATGGGACATCTTGGTCAGCTTGGACCAAAGGGCTTATTTCTATGCTGTATAATTTTAGCATGAAGGTACAGTATTTGCAGGACAGAGATTTGAATTATTGTTCCAGAGACCTTTGGTGGTGAATCCCAGCATTTTAGCTTTGGAGCTTCATTGCAAACAATTGCATCAATTGGAAATAACAGAAAATACGTTGGAAATACTCAGCACGCCAGAGAGAATCTGTGGACAGTAAAAGATGCCACCGTTTCAGATCATAGAAACAACTGCCCATTTGGAAAATCTCTTGCCATGATAGAGTTCTGAATAAGATTTATTTTGTTCATGCAAATGAAGTGGCTTGCCTATTGGAGTTAACTAGAGTTAAATAAAGTCGATATGCTAGCGATGTTGGCCTGGGAGAGGATGTTGAAGAAGGGTCTTTAACCGATCACCATTTAAAGAGTCTCCGCCCTCACTGTTCTGGCAGCCAAGAGATTACCACACATTACATTTCATGTTCCTGCTCATTCTATAGCTTGCCTTGAAGCTGCTTTACATCCTTCTCCCCACTCACAATCCCACTAGATTTTTTATCATGGGTGTGAGATACGCTTTATGCTCACAATTAATACTCAAAGACTAAATCCTGGAAGCAAGAGATTCTTTATTTTACAAGTCTGCAGACCGGGTGCCTCTCCAACTCGAGACACACCGAAGCCAGAGAGATCATCCCCCTTTATACACAGAATCTTACATTCAACCTCCCCTCCGGACCCTTCTCCAATCAGGGTCGGAGGTGCACAATCTGTAGGTACATCCCACCGTACATCCCCTCATTTATTCTATTAAGCATGCTCAGTTGCTCATGACCTTGGCCCAGTTTTACTCACCTCCTATTGAACCCTCTCAGTTTTCCTATATCAGTACTAAAGCTAAGCTATAGTGACAAGGGTCCCATCTATCACTCCCTTCCACTGATAGGGATCTCTCTACATCACTCCATTCTACAGCTATACAATGCTATCACTTCTTACTCAGGACTCAACGGATGGGTCTGGCAACCTTCAGACACTACTGGTGTCAGAAATCCTCTCTCAGCCCCTCTCTGTTTGAATTCTCTTTAAAACTCCTTTCTTTAATAGGGTTTAATCACTTTATCCCTCACAATCCTCCCTTTTTTCTTTTGCTATGCATACACTGATTAAACCCTCATTTTAAGTTCCTTCAACTCGAACTGAAGTAACATCGTCCTAACCTTCTGCTCCTGTAAATCATAAAATTCCCTGGCCGCATTATCATTATTTTCTGTATTTCCCCTTTCTCTCCCATAGGCATGACTACAGCCTGCATCTGACTTATACTTCTGGTAATAAGTTCCCTAAAACAAGGGATACAACAGGGGATAAAGATCAGTCCAGCCACTGCACATAGAAACACAAGTCCCACCGTTCTCCACCATGTTCCTCCGAGGATGGAATCCCACCATTGGGTTCCCATAATCGGAATTCCATACTCTTTCTATTGGAACATGCGCCAACTTTACCGGATCCCTTCTGATATGTCCATCATTGCCTGTCCATTATCATCGATGTTCAAACAGCAATTAGAGAGGTTGAATTTCCCGCATACCCCTCCTTCTTCTAGGGCTAACCTGTTCTGGTATATCGCTGCTCTCATCTGCGTCTGCTGCTTTGCCAGCATCTCCAGCGCCCCCGCAGTTTGGTTGGTAATTACCTCCAGTACTGCCTGTAGCCTTATGATCCGGTTTAACATGTATACTGGTGTTCGGTAGCCCCAGGATCCATCCTGTGCCCAAGTGGCTGGTCCGTAGTATGAGATGATTCTTGCTGGTGGCCATTCATCATCTTCCCATTCTCCAATGTCTATTTTCCTCTTTTTCCGATATAGGTCATCAAAATAAGGTGTTCCTAACGACCGGCCTTCTTTGGTGTTTAAACAGGAAGAATCCAGGTTGTACCAGTCAATAAAACAAGTCCCACTCCAATTCATCGGTAACACTGAGTATGCCTTGTATCCGCATATCCATAACAGTCCTTCAGGGGCCGGTCCACTAGAGGCAACCTGTTCCATATATCTCGCAATACTGGGATCCCCTGATAAGGGTTATTCCGGTGACAGTTCCATAGTCCGGCTGATTCCACTCCATCGATCTCCATAAGGATTAGTCAGTTTTTCCCATTTATTTCTTAGTTAAGATACATTTAGGCTCCTCTGGCACCAACACTCGGGACTGATTTGGCACTGGTGTGACAATGCGCTGGCAGGGGCTGCTGACTATAGGACCGGCATCCTTTGACCAGTGCTAGAGATTCCCTCAGTCCCGACAGGAGCGTCTGACAGGACCATACCTGGGGATCTCGGTCTTGTCAACAACTGTCAGGTTCCACCCCATTCAGGTCATATTTCAACAATGGATCCCCTCAAGGGCATCGTTGAAATCATCAGTTGGTCCTCCGGCTGACCCTATCAGTTAGTCACATTCAGGGTCCCAGCTATCCGGGTGGCCAAGTCCACAAACAGGTTTTTTTTTCTTCAGGATTTCGATCTTGTTCTTTATTTATTTGCTTACAGTGTCTGGTGCACTTGCGGTCTGAGTATGTGGGAGAGGGAGGCTTAGTGACTACTACCTTAGTAACCTCTTTTATTACTTCCTCTTCGTTCTTTATCTATTGCCCATTTTACGATCTGAGAAGGAAAACAACTGATACACAACCCATCCTCTCCCCTTGGGCAAGTAAGGCCCCAATTCCTATATACCCCTATTGCCTGCCTCAAATATCCTTTCCCCCCTCTTTACAAATGGTTCTAGTCTTGCGGTCATGGCATACTTTGTTACAATGGGAATGATAGGTAAATGATCTGGTCATACCCTCTGTATTGAATAGGATGATAACATTTATACAATTTTTAATACTTTTACAACAATTACATACAAGCAAACAATACAACGACTGCTCCTTTTCATACTGTCAGTTATACAGTCAATGCTTTTTAACCCCAAATTACTGTTAGGGGTTTACTTCCGGCTTCACCGTTCTCCACTGTTCCATCCTCCACAGGACAAAACGGGTGGATCGACGGGTCTTTACCCGGATCGCGTGGGTCCACCCTTTTTCTTTTTGTTTGTATTGCTGTCTCGGTTGTCAGTAATTACTAGGTATGGTTCAGTCCACCTGGGCTGGAGATTTCTCCTCCTTCCAATTTTGGACCAGTACCAGTCGCCGGCTTTTACTGATTGTATTGGAAAGTCGAGGGCGGCTTGGAGCCAATAATCCGTTAGCTTTAATTTGTAAGGGAACGGGACATGCCAGTAAATAGTTCCTCAAGAATACATCACTCCCTCAAAGGTTGGTGTGCTTCCACCTTCCAAACATAAGCAATCCAAACAACATTTCATGGGAGGACACCGCATTATCCTTTCGTTGTGCCGGTCCAAATTCGCAATAGAGCAATTGGTAGATTTAGTTCCAGGGTAACCCCGTCTCCCCATTAATGTAGGTATCTGTATTTTTAGAGTGGCATTCATCCGCTACACTCTCCCGAACTTGGGGATGACCCATGGAGTATGCAGCTTCCAGTTTTTTCCCAGGCGAGACAAATAAATAGGTGCACCTTGGAAGCAAATGTGTCCTCGATTGAGTTATGGAATCAATTACTCCATATGTGGATGATTTGTTCCAGCAGTATCTTAGTAACTGCCTGGGCAGGTGGCATTTATCGTGGGAATGCTTACCACTGGTGAAGTGATCCACTATAACCAGAAAGATATTTCTACTGCTGTACTTTTGGTAATTCTGTGAAGTCTAGCTGTATTCTCTGGAAGAAGGGTCTAATGGCCATTGTTGTCTCCCCTGGGCCGCTCTCATTTACCTATTATTCACCTTTTGACACACTACACACCAGACACCGCCTGCTTGGCTAAAGTATAAATTCCTCTATTAGGCAAATGTCCGTAGGGATCGTGATGACAGAGCTGAGCTCCCCAGTTGCGATTGCGAATGTATAGTTGTCTATTCAAAACCCTCGTCATCCTATAGTATTATTTGTTTTACGTCCTTCCAAAGCTTTCTCAATTAACTGTTCATGAGCCAACTCTTTCCCTTCTAGCTGGTAATCCATCTCTTTCTTTTCCAGATTTTCCCAAGGTGTGTACACCCATAGGCATACTTGGAATCCGTATGCACAGTCCTTTCTTTCCCTTTCAAATTCCAATGCCCTCAGTAATGCATACATTTCACAGTTTGCGGTGACCAACTTCCTGGTAACCTGCCCTGCTTCCAATTTTTCAAAACCCTTCTACGGTTATTATAGCATACCCTCTATACCTGTTTCCGTCTATGCATCGGGAATGAACCATCAATGAACAATCTTTCCCTGATCGAGCGGTCGTTCTTCTAAAATCTTCCCTACTCTTTGTTGAAGTTCTATTATCTCACTACAATCATGGTCTGATCACTCTTTCCTTCCTGCTCAGCACCTGCCGAGTACAAAACTGAGAGGGATTTAGGTTTTTATTCCATTATTTGATCAAATCATTCTTTTCCATTAGTATTACCTCATACTTCAAGATTTAGAATCCGTCAACCACCGATGGACTTCTGAGTTAGTATCGTCCGGACGTGTGGGTAGTGGACACCACAGAGTTCCTCAAACGTCAATTTCCTACTTTCCTCCACTAACACTGCTTGTTGCCGATACCGCTTGAATACATACTGGCATCCCCGAATACTGGATCAAGAGTCGGAGAGGAAAACGCGAGGGCTGCCGCTTCCCTCCTTTCTCTTGGGTCAGTACTCCGCGCAATTCCATTTTCTGCATCAAAAAAGTTGGATGGCTGGTCAATAGACGGGAGAGCCAGTACAGGGGACAGTGATTTTAAACTGTTCTTTAATTTCCTAAAACTGGTGTTCGTGCCCCGGATTCCACTTTACTATCATTTCTTCATTAATTTATCATATAGAAACCTAACCTGTCGGTTATAGTCATCTATCCATAATCTACAATATCCAATCAGCAAGAAATTTCTTAATTCCTTCTTATCTTCGGCTTTGGCAGTCCGGTATTCACCTATGCCTTTTCCGGGTTTATTCTCCTTTTCCCACGCTTAGCAGGTGTCTAGATATTTAACTTCTCGTTCTACAAACTGTAATTTACTTTTAGACACTTCAACCCTTTTCCCCAGAAAGTTAGGAGGGCTATTGTTGCGTCCTTAAATCCTCCTCTTCTTCCCTGTAGTAATAAATCGTCCACATACTGCTCCAGCTGTGTCTCTTAGTCCTCGGGACGTCCTCTATTACTTGTTCTAATAATCGGTCCAACCCAGGTTCGGGGACTCTGTAAAATCCCTGAGGGAGTGAGTCCACCGATACAGCTGTTTCCTTTGGGTCTCTGGGTTTTACCATTCAAACGCACAAAGGTCCCATGCTCTCTTCAGCCAGGGGGACAGCTCCAACAAAAGCGTCTTTTAAATCTACCAAACATGAACCACTTGTGATTCGGGGGTATACGTCCCATATGGTATACGGGTTTCGGGACTACCGGGTGTCGCGTTCTAACAACTTATTTAATTCCTGAGATCCTGGACCAATCTGAACGTCCGTCGGTCTTCCTTACGGGGAGTACGGGTGTTATATGGGGACATACAAACTCTCTAATCTACCGTCCTTTAGTAAGTTCTCTATAATTGGCTGAAGTCCTTTCTTCCTCATAGAAAATGGAATATTGCCTTACCCGTATATCTCACTTTCTTTTTTCCGAGCTATTTTCAAGGGTGGGATCCGCAGCCCCCCGGTTCCTTCTTGGCCTCCACACCTGCGGGACTATTTTCTCGTCCTCCGTGGTCAATTTATACAATTGGGAACTCTTATCTGACCCCTACGGGGCTGTTCCCATTCTAATTGAATTTGTGTAAGTCTTTCATCAAATTTATCCCTGCTGGGGGGGGGTACCAAGATTAAATTTCCATAGTTTCCCGATTCTCATATTTCCCAACCCCCCTTCTACTCGGGTATAAAGTCATCACTTTCCCTTCTACCCCTGAGATTCTAACTTGTTTTTTACCCAATCTATTCCTTCTGGTACCTTTAGTTTCACTCGATCTTCTGCTCCGAATCTACCCAATATATCATTTCCTCTCCTGGGGTCTAATCTTCAAGTTTACCAGGGTTCCCGTGTGTATCCAAACACAGGAGCGGAACCCCTGGATCCCCTATTCTTACTCTCTGAGTGGTACGGCCTGCACTCCGAGTAGTTGGGACATCCCTCTTAGAATGACCGGCTTAAACAATAATCACACCGGGGGTGGGCCCGTGTACCACCCTTCTGATCCTTGTTCTTTATCGGGTACAACAACGTCCAATAACACACATCCTCTAACCTTCTACAGCCTACACTTCCCGTCACCCCGCGCCTAAAACACAGCTCAACACTACATACCAATTAACATCTATCCCACCAAATAATCAAACAACCTAAAACACACCCTAAACCAATGTTTAGAGATGATGTGTACTCACGGTGACGGTATCCTCTTCAACATTATCTTTCTTTCCATCCTCCGGCCAAGCTCGGCGCTCGTGCTCTTTAGAAATCGTACAAACATTAGAGACTTTAAGCATATTTTAAGTAGACAAAGTAAGAACCCCCTTCCATCCCACAGATACAGTTGTAGTATCATGGTTATCGACTCTCGCCGTGGACATTTTCCTTATCTCAGATGAGTGTTAAACAAGTTGGAGTAATATATTGTTTTGATTAGGTTGTCCATGTAGTTAATCACGATAGAGAGAGATTCAAACGTTGGAGTAGAAATTCTGTCCTGGGGAACGGCGTAGCTTCTAGATCCTTGGCGTGATGAGCAGTCCGCTCCTCCCTCTAGGAAGCATAGCGATCTCTCAGAGCACCGTAGATGGAGATGGCGCGCAGTAGAGTTGTTGGCGGAAATGGAGAAGCGTGGTTTGGGCAATTCCATTCGGCGCAGTGATGGATCTAACCCTGCCCCATGCACTCTGTCCCGCGTCAGCGACACCCCCTTATTCAGACCTTTATTCGCCTCTCAGACCATCTAGCCTTTCTTCTGAAGTAACAAGCTCCCACCCAGTATCGGACATCATTTCCCCCAGGTATAATACATTTGGCCCTAGGAACTGATCTATTGTTCAAGCAGTCCAAGGGGTCGTCCATAACTTTTCATCTCCTTTTTAAAGTTTCTCACTCCTACTGGTGAGAGGCACATTTACAAATCCCATCCCGGGCAGTTCCCCCTAACGGGACCTCCCTGAGGGGCTTCTTCGAACAGACCGCTTAATTCCTTGTTGCCTCTGCCCTCGTTTGAGATCTCGTCCTCCGAGGATGAACTGCCTGGGGCCACCCGTCTCATTCGTTCCTCAATTTTTATTTCTCTTCCTTATCTGATTGCTCTCTTCTTCACCCTTGTACTTTCTGTAATTCTCTATACTCTGGTCTCTTCGAGACAGAAGCGGACAGGTATTACTGCCGATCCTGCTCTGGCTTAGTGGGACCTCCTGGGCAGATGCAGCCAGCACTGATGGGGGGTATTATTTGGGGGCTGGATTCATATGGCGGGGGCAGTCTCCGTAGGTGATCTTCACCAATTGGTGGCCGTCAGGTTCTCCTGCTCTCTTTCCGTCTTTACGAAAACATCCCATTATTGGTTTCCGCACTGGGCATATTCCTTTTTATTTTGATTCAGGTGTTCTCATTCCAAAATCATTCAACGCCCGGTTCACCCATTCCCTCATTGAACCTACCGGGGGCCACCACACTGCGCTCCCACGAATGCTCCTTTTGGCCACTCAAATTAAAACAAAACTTGATTCATAGTTTCTCTACTCTTACCCCGGGTGTTTCCCTTCACCCCATCCATTTACAAACAATTCGCCCAACGGGACTATCGGGCGGAAAATGTTAGGCTCCATATCAGTGTGAGCCTCATCCGGATCCCCGGACCTTACTTCTCCCGTTTCGGTTTCCCATTATCTCGTCAGACTATTCCCGTTCCGACACAGACCCGGTCGCCCAGGTAATACTTAAGAGACGTTTTTCTTACCAGGGTCCTGTGCACTAAGAATCGCTCGACCATCCCGTAGTATTTTTACCTTACCCCCCTCTGTTCCCGAGTCTTTTTCCACCGGATATTCACTCGCTCAAACTGACTGTGGCAAGCAAGGAGATCGGAGGACTGCTGAAATCAGCAGGGTGCAACTTCCCTCTTCTTTGCTCCACAGCAGCGGAGTGGCGATCGGGACGAGCCCCCAATTTGTGAGATACGCTTTATGCTTCACATTATACTCAAGACTAAATCCTGGAAGCAAGAGATTCTATATTTTACAAGTCTGCAGGACGGAGTGCCTCTCCAACTCGAGAACACCGAAGCCAGAGAGATCATCCCCCTTTATACACAGAATTCTTACATTCAACCTCCCCTCGGACCCTTCTCAATCAGGGACGGAGGTGCACAATCTGTAGGTACATCACACCCGTACATCCCTCGCACTAATATTCATACATTGCATGTTCAAAACATGTTCATGGTAATGAGCAATTTCTTGCAGGGGTGTGTTGTAAATAATCATTTATTCTATTAAGCATGCTCATTGCTCATGGACTGGGCCAGATTACTCACCTCTAGTGACACTCTCAGTTTTCCTATATCAGTACTAAAGCTTAGCTATAGTGACAAGGGTCCATCTATCACTCCCTTCCATGATAGGGTCTCTCTACATCACTCCTTCTACAGCTAAACAATGCTTATCACCTTCTTACTCAAGGACTCAAGTATGGGTTGGCAACCTTCCAAGACAAAACAGCTGATCAGAATCCTCTCTCAGCACCTCTCTGTTTGAATTCTCTTTAAAACTCCTTTCATTAAATAGGGTTTAATAACTTTATCCTCACAATGGGCAAACACGCAGCTTATAATTTGTCTTCAGTCGTGGATCCCGGCGGATTCTAACCTTGTCTGCTTGTGTGGCATTAAGGTATGCAGGCTCTCTCCATGGCCATGTGATGTTTCTGCAGGGGCTCAGTAGTTTCAGATGTGTTGGTTTGTTAACTGGCTGCAGGTTAGGCAGGATGCAACTGGTGGGATATTATAGAGATCAGTACTTGGCTGTCAGTGAATCATAATATATATTGACAATTCGATTGAAAGGAAATGCCACAAGTTATTGGCACACGTGAAAGGAGAGACACCAAAATGCTGGAGGTAGTAACTCAGCGGGGACAGGCTGCATCTCTGGGGGAAGGAATGGCTTTTTTTAATTTTTAGGTGACGTGGATCGACTGAAGAAGGGTCTCGACCGGAAACACCACCTATTCCTTCTCTCCAGAGATGCTGCCTGTCCCGCTGAGTTACTTCAGCATTTTGTGTCTATCTTCGATTTAACCCAGCATCTGCAGTTCTTTCCTACATGTACAGAATGCAAATGGTATGTTAGCATTCATAGCAAAAGGATTTGAGTATAAGAGCAGGGAGGTTCTACAGCAGTTGTACAGGATCTTGGGGTGGCCACACCTGGAGTATTGCGTAGTTTTGGTCTCCTAATCTGAGGAAGCATTCTGCCAGAGAAGGGAGTTACAGAGAAGGTTCACCAGACGATTATTGGGATGACAGGATTTTTTTTTTTTTTCCATTTAAATGAAGAAAGACTGATATCCGGCTTGTTTTTGTACTCGCTAGAATTTAGAGAATGGGGGGATATTATAGGACGTACAAAATTCTTTAAGGGTTGGCAGGCTAAATGTAGGAAGATTGTTTCCCGATGTTGGAAGTCCAGGATCAAGGGGTCACAGTTTAAGGATAAGGGGGAAATCTTTTAGGACCGAGATGAGAAAATCATTTTCAACTAGAGAGTGTGAATCTGTGGAATTCTCTGCCACAGAAGGTCAGTTGAGGTCAGTTCTTGGCCAATATTTAAGTGGGAGTTAGATGTGGCCCTTGTCGCTAAAGGATCAGGGGTATGGAGAGTAAAGCAGTGGTACAGGATACTGAGTTGGATGATCAGCCATGATCATATTGAATGGCGGTGGAGGCTCGAAGGGCCGAATGGCCTACTTCTGTACCTATTTTCTATGTTTCTATGTAAGTGAAAGGATAAGTTGCAGGGCTACAGGAAATATAGATTTGGATTGAAAGGATAGTTCAGCCGTTAGCAGGGATTGGCTGAATAGACTGAATGGCATCCTGTATGTATTCAGTAAATTTGAAAATGTGGCATTTCCTTTCAATCGAATTGTCAATATATATTATGATTCACTGACAGCCAAGTACTGATCTCTATAATATCCCACCTGTTGCATCCTGCCGAACCTGCAAAAGATATCCCATACTGACCTTTCTGTCCTGGGCCTCCTCCATTGTCAAGAGTGAGGACAAACACAAATTGGAGGAACAGCACCTTATATTTCACTTGGGCTGCTTACAATCCAGTGGTATTAATATTGATATCTCTAACTTCAAGTTACCCTTGCATCCTCTCTCTTGCTGTCCTTCCCCCACCAGTTGTCATACTAGTTTCACTGACGTGTCCTGTTGAGTTTATTGTCCGTATAACTCGTTACCACCTAGCCCTAACTGGAGAACTTTGAATTATGGCATTGACTGAGAATTATTTAATAGAATAGGAATAAAGAAAAGATAGACAGAAAAAGCTCTCAAGCTTCCCTGTCATAAACATGACTGGTTACTCTGGCATTTGCTACTCATCCTGTCTTTCTCTCGAGGTGGTGGTGACCATGCACCAACTCCTTCCTCTGCTGTTGCTGTGGAGAGTATTCCAGCAAGAAAGGGATTATGGCAGTTCAAGGAACATTGAGAGGTTAGTGACTGAATAAATTAATCTAAAGAATGTAGCCAGTGGGAATCTGAAGCAAAATGCTGGAAACAGTTTCAATCAGAACATCAAGCAGCATCTCCAAAAAAGGTAAACAAATACTTCAGTCCGAGAGCCTTTTCCGGGTGGCATAGAGCGGCCACGACCTGGGTTTGATCCCAACTTCGGTGCACCTCTACGGAGTTTTGTACAGGTATGTTCCCGTGTGACCATATAGGGATTTCTCCAGGTGATCCGGTTTTCCTCCCATTTTCCAAGACATACCAGGTTTGGTTGGTTACTAAGACTCTGTAAATTGGCCTTTGTGTGTTGGATAGAACGAGTGTATGGGTGATCGCTGGTCGGCATGGACTTGTTGGCCAGATGGCCGGTTTTCCCCACGCGTATCTCTAACTAAACGGGATTTATTTTCTCACGCTTCCTCAGTTTCTGATGAAGGCTTGGACCCGACATGTTAAGGTTTCTTTCCACGCATTTAATTTTCTAATTGAAAGGAAAACAAGGCATGTTCAAATCAGGAGAAGATGTTACTTTAAGAACTTGGGAGATGACTATGTCCCCATTATCTCTTCTGTAGGGCAGATGATACAAAAACTGGAAAACACTTGTAACCAGATTAAAGAACAGCTTCTTCCCTGCTGTTTTCAGACCTATTGAATGGTCTTTGCATAAGTTAAGGTTGTGGTCTTAGATGTGTCTTACAGAGCCAGAGCCCCGGGTACTATCCTGACCACTGGTGCTGTCTATATGGAATTTGTACGTTCTCCCGCGAACTTTCTCCAAGATCTTTGGTTTCCCCCCATATTCCAAAGACGTACAGGATTGTAGGTTAGTTGGCTTGGTATAAATGTAAATTGTCCCAAGTGTATGTAGATACCGTTAATGTGCACGGACGGCACGGACTCGCTGGGCCGAAGGGCCTGTTCCCGCAATCTCTAAACTAACTCATTGCGGCCCATGCATTTTAGTAATATGAACTTTCTCTGTAGCTGTTACACTAGATTCTCTCTATTCTATATTCTCTTTGTACCACCTGTTTACTTATATACGGCATGACTGTATTCATGTAGTTTTTCCACTACATCTCAGTAGTGAAGCCACTACTAATATCATACATGTGCTGCTATTTGCTACTGTCAAAGAAGATTATTGGCCAGGAGGTGCTGTTATTGTATACATATAAACGGGGGGGGGGGGGGAAAAGGGTAACAAGAGAGAGAGCGTGAACCCCTCCGGAATCAAAGTGTCACCCTTGTGGAGCCACAGGAAGAGCAAGGTCCTCAATGTGTATTTCTCCTCTGTATTTACCGAGGAGAAAGACAGCAGGAAATTGGAGCAGTCACTGGAAGTGTCATGAGAGCAATCGGGGTTACCGAGGAAGTACTGAAGGTACGGCCGTGTATGAAGGGAGCCTCAGGGGCCTGATCAGATGTATCCATGGACATCACGGGAAACTAGAGAGCAAAATTGCGGGAGCCCTGGTTGCAATTTATGAGTCGTCCTTAAATACAGGAGAGGTGCCAGAGGATTGGAGGGTGGCAAATGATGTCACTCTTTCCAAGAAAATGCTGGGAACTATAGGCTGGTGAGCTTAACATCTGTAGTTGGTAAGTTACTAGTGAGTATTCTGAGGGATAGGATATACATGCATTTGGATGGGCAAGGACTGATTAGGGACAGTCAGCATGGTTTTGTTCGTGGGAGATTGTCTCACAAATCGGATTTGAGTTTTTTGAAGACGTGAGCAAAAAGGCTGATAAGGGCAGAGCTGTAGATGATGTGTACATGGACTCTAAGGCTTTCGACAAGGTGCCGCATGGTAGGCTGCTCTGGAAGGTTAGATCTCATGGGATCCGAGGATAGCTGAATAGATAGCAATTGCTCCATGGAAAGGAAAGCAGATGGTATGGTGGAAAAACCTTCTCCAGAATGGAGGCCGGTACTAGTGGTGTGCCTCAGGTTCAGTGCGGGGGCCATTACTGTTTGTCATCTACTTTAATGATTTGAATGAGTACAGGGCAAGATTAGCAAGTTTGTTGATGATACAAAAGTTAGTGTTTGGGGGGGGCCAATGAGGAAGAAGGTTGTGAACGATTGCAGCAGGATCTGGATCGATTGGCCAGATGGGCGGAGGAATGGTTGATGGAATTTAATACAGAGAAGTGTGAGGTGTTGCCTTTGGGATGTCCGAACAAAGGCAGGACCTACACATAAATGGCAGGTGTTTTGGTAGTGTTGAAGTGCAGAGGGATCTAAGTGCATGGTTCCTTGAAGGTCGAGTCGCAGGTATATAAGTCGTCAAAAAGGCTTTTGGCACTTTGGCCTTCATAAGTTAGAGAATTGAGTATAGAAGTTGGGGGGGGGGGGGTTCATGTTGCAGTTGTATAAGAAGGTTGGTGAGACCTTGCATTAGAATATTGTGTTCATTCTTGGGCACCATTATAAGGAAAGATATTGATCATGCTTGAAAGGGTTCAGAAAAGTTTACGAGGATGTGCCAGGACTATAGGGAGAGGTAAGTAGCAGGTCTCTATTCCATAGCTAGAGATGAGGGAGATCTATATAGAGATATACAAAATCATGAAGGAATAGACGGTAGATACGCAGAGCCTTTACCCAGAGTAGGTGAATCGAGGACCAGAGGACTAGGTGCAAGGTGAAGGGTAAAAGATTTAATAGGAATCATAAAGGGTAACCTTTTCACACAGACAGGGGTGGGTGTATGGAACAAGCTGCCAGAGGAGGTAGTTGAGGCTGGGACTATCCCATCGTTTAGGAATCCCGTTGAACAGGTACATGGTAGACAGGTTTGTGGAGGTTTGTGGACCAAGCGCAGGCAAGTGGACTAGGAAGGCCGCGACATTGTAGGCCATGAGGGCGAGTTGGGCCGAAGGGCTTATTTCCACACTGCATCACTATGACTCTAAAATTGTTTGGGATGCAGGGTCAAGAATTATATTCTCTCAGATTCTTTCACCACATGCCATGAGAGCAGCATGGTAACCAGTGTAGTATCTAGACAGCTGTAGTTCTCACTGAGGTATGCATTCATAAATTAGGTAAGGAACACTTAAAACTCATCTAAAAGGTAAAACTAGTTTGCAAGAATAACTGAGGTAAATGTTTAGGTAATTAATTCAGTACAAACATTGCTTATCTAAGGCAGCAGCAACATGAAAAAAAAAGATCAATTATTGGAAATCATCCCGAACCATCTGCTATTCATTATAAACACCTAGTAGCAATAGTCATAGTGAGGGTAGAAATTTATTAGTGTTACTTTCCTGGAAAGAAGACTATTAAAATTTCCCCCCATGTTTTGACTATATTGCCCCGCCTTTTCCATGGTTCACATTTTGAAGCAAATTAGGAACTGGAAAGAATGTAAAGACCCAAGTTTCTTACATTTCACTTAATCCTAGGGAATATCAAAAGGTCTTTGCTGACCAGGGTTAATCTATATATTCTAGTTTGGTGGGGAAATAACTCCTGACCTCAAAAAAATTCAAGACGATGTGATGACAATAAGCAAGTTTTCACTGCGACAGCATTTAGTCGGAAATAATTAGACTAACTATTCACATCAGAACTTTCGAACGAATTGTCATTTATATCATCCTATATTTCAGGCCATTAACGGGTTGTTTAATGGAGCCAAAATAAATTTAACAGCCAATTTAGTCACAATATGGTCCAAGAGAACCATAAACTATTGAGATAGAAATGTTGGGCAGGTTTCCTGGAAAACTCTCATGTTGTTACATCAAGAGGGGCAGACAAACGCATCCCTGTAAGATGGCACGCCCATCAATGCAACAAGCCATCACCACTGCACCAAAGTGTCCGTCGTGGTGCTGGAGTGGAAGCCAACCTTCAATCATCTGATTCGGAGACAGGAGGGTGAATAACAGAGCTGGTGGTTCATGATGCACATTAGGATGTCACACTTTGAGCCCCATACCTAAATAAACAGAAGCTGTGCAGAGATAATTCTTTGGTCAAAAAAAAACATAATGATTATCAGTCAATCATAGTGCTTTACTTGGATGAAACAGAGTACATTTCCATGAAAACTGGCATTACAAATATTGCTGTAATATTACCATAAACACATGGTGATACCAGCTTCTATAAAAAAAGGGAAACCATGTTAAGTAAACCAAGCTGAAATGCTGGGAGTGCCTGCTGGTCAGTAAAAAACAAGACACTCCTGGTCCACAAAAGAAAAAAAAAGATTGGACTGGTCATGATGAACAGCCATGTCAATCCACATCTTTGTCTTCGAGAAACAAGAAAATGAACAACAAAAAATGCAGATGGTAGAAATACAAAATAGAATGTTGTAGCTGTAAAAACCCAACAGCTCAGGAAGCATCCGTGGAGTGAGAAACTAAAATAATGTTTCAGGTTGATGGCCATTGATCAGAACCAATGAAACGTCACTGATCCCAAAAATGCTGTCAGTTTCTCTCTCCACAGGTGCTGTCTGGACTGCTGAACATGTTTTTTTCCTTTCTCATCCCAACTGAGCCATCAGCTTGTAGTAAAGTGAAGCAAGGATATACATCCATGACCCTTTATTGAAACAAAACTGAAGCCCTTACCTTGAGGCTTTTTAAAAAATATTGAAGATGAAAATTAGATTTTAAATGCATTTCAGACAAAGCCAAAGCAACAAAGGGGAATTAGGTCCTGCTTAACAATGCTATCAGCATTGTGCCATGGATTAGTTGTGGACCAAATTATATAGAAACTGAACTGTAATGCACGTTGTCAAGGTTTTCAAACAACAGTACTCCGATTATATAATATACCAAATGCAATTGAAAAAACCTTTAAAAAAAAAAAAAATTAAAACCCATGTTTTATTTTAATATATAAAAGTGGCTGAAAGTTGCTTTCAGGTCCAGCATTCACATAGCTTCATACTATGACCTCATACCTTTCAGAGGTCTATGATGCTTTTGACATTAATTTTTGAGTATATATAGCTTAACAAAGGAAGTGATAGTAAGCTGAAATTCTTTTCAGGTCCAACACTGCCTTGATGTTTGCAATTTCATATACTAGCAAAAACATTAATGTTCTCCTGATATTATTATTAAAAAAAAAAAAAATTGTATTGAAAAAAATTCCAAAGCCTCAATATTTTTCTCCACATCATCCTCCGTCTCTTCCTCGTCCCCAATACAAAAGAATTGGCAGCACAAACACCGACAACAATCTCACTGCAACTGTTCCCTCCCCCACCCCCCCACACCCCTACTGTCAAGTGTTTACAAACTGCATTCAATTAAATTGTTCTCCAGAAATAAATTCAATTAATGCAAATTCAACTATCGCACTCCTTATATTTTCCCCAAAGGGGTAATAATTTCAAATGTTGTCATTGAAAAGTATCAAGTATGACTTTTGAAGCATTCAGTTGCTTAGTGGAGTGAACTTTTCCAGTATCAAAAAATTCTATGAAAAAAGCGTGGATCCCATTTAATTTCAGGCTTTTCCTCCTCCCCACCCGACAATGAAAAACTCATTCACATGTTTTTGTCTCCAACAGGCTGTGAGTAACAATGTAGGATCCCTGGACTGACTGCTGCTAAAGGGAGTGTGCTTCAGACACACAGTAATCTAGGGTGGCAAACTAAGGCTACATTGTACAATACTGCAGATTTATTTTTATACAATTTCCAGCAATTGCTTGCTATATTTTTTTTTAAAAAACGATATCAAGTTCTTTAATTACACGATAACGTTGGGTCTCAGTTTATTCCCTATCCCTTTCAAGTTATTCATTTTTTGTCTTTTTCCCATTTTCTTTCTCATCGTCTGTTGAGTGAAGGCGTTTCCGCTTGCTGCAAGACTGGCCTGGTTTTTTGCAGGGCGTGGTTTAAAGGTGATGATAATAAAGTCATGTTGTCACATCCAGTGCCTCTCACGGATGTTCAAGGCCAACACAGTGATCCAAGAGGCAGCTGTAACATAGAAAGAGAATGGCATGCTGCATATTGAAGACTGCACCAATCCTATGAAAGTATTTCTTAGAGGTACGAATGAAAATTTCCCCTAGGTGCCTTCGACATTGTGCACGTGGTAAGTTAGATTCTTGTTTCAGGTCTACATCTGCCCATGTAGTACGTACCAAGGGAATGGGATTGCTTTGAGTTAACAAATAAAATAATGTAGACTAATGATAGGAAACTACATAGAGCATAAAATTCTAACCACAGAAGGAATTCTCTGCCACAGAAGGTAGTTGAGGCCAGTTCGTTGGCCATATTTAAGAGGGTTGTATGTGGCCCTTGTGGCTGAAGGGATCACGGGGTATGGAGAGAAGGCAGGTACAGGATACTGAGTTGGATGATCAGCCATGATCATATTGAATGGTGGTGCAGGCTCGAAGGGCCGAATGGCCTGCTCCTGCACCTAATTTCTATGTTTCTATCTGCATATTTAGACTATTGTATGCTAATTCTAGTTTAATTTTGCCTGCTTTAAATAGATGGTTTTCTATCGTGTGCATATGAATGGCAGAGTTACCATCAGTCCATGTGACCATAATACTGTTTACTCCTTTTATTGCCTTGTCCTGAAGGGAATAGGATTAGCGTATGTGTGCAGGAAGGAACTGCAAATGCTGGTTTAAACCAAAGATAAACTCAAAAAGCTGGAGTAACTCAGCGGGTCAGACAACATCTCCGGTGAAAAGGAATAGGGGATGTTTTGGGTCAAGAAGAGTCTCCAGCTTTTTGTGTCTATTAGCATATTTTCTAGTTGCTCATCACCAAGCCACATTGAACTCATTGGTTGAAATATACAATATCCAATATACTGATTCCCAAGCTATTGTACATTAAAAATGAGTAAAAATGTGTAATTGTGGGCAGATATAGCAGAGAGAATTTAATGGGAGCAAGTATAGATGAAGGTGTAGGATGAGGCAGAAAGAAGAGGAGGAGGATCAGAGAGGGGATCAGGAATTTTTAGAGGTGAAAGGATTGAATGCAAGGTCAAGCAGATGATAATAAATGTTATTGTAATATGAGGCCCTCTCATTATCTAATGCCATTTATTAACACAAAGGAATTCTATTTTCTTATTCAAATTGGACTTTAGACCCAAGCTAAAGGTAGATCAGCAAGGTTATGTTATTTTCTGAGCTTTTACAAAGGAATTGTTCTAAATGCAATGCCTGGTGGTGACGTAGAAGAGCTAACCACTGTAGCAAAATTCATTGCTCCAATGGTAAACATTCCAGTTGTAGTGTATCCTGCATATCAATGGCTATCCGCAATATTACTTGAATGCACAACTCCTTGAAGCATTTCTAGCTAGGCTATATAACAAGTAGATAACAGGAAGGATTATTTTGATCCCTAAGGCCGTTGTTTGTAATGGTCATGCTCAAGTTACAAAGGACAGGTAAGCAGAATTTGGCCATTTTTTCAACTTACCTCAATATCAGACATTATACAATTGGTGTCCATTTCAAAATTTAAATAAATAGAAAAAAGTCTGCAAATAGCTAAATGTTCTGTTTAATTTTACATCCCTTTAAAGGGAGAGTGCAAAATATGGCATATTTTTTGCTGCACATTTCAAGTCTTTCAAAAATCAGAATACTATATTTGACTGAACAGGATGGAATCAATAGATGGGGACGAATGCATAGACTGACACAGGAAATTAATTTATAAATATGGATGTTGTCCCTCCCTAACTAATCTCTAAACTAAAGATGGACACAAAACGCTGCA
Source organism: Okamejei kenojei (assembly GCA_035221665.1). Lineage (NCBI taxonomy): Eukaryota > Metazoa > Chordata > Chondrichthyes > Rajiformes > Rajidae > Okamejei > Okamejei kenojei. The sequence continues at coordinate 30,350,294 of CM069138.1, forward strand.
CTAATTCAGCGGGCCAGGCAGTATTTCTGGGTAAAATGGTAAGTGACGTCTGAGGTCGGGGCCCTTCTACAGGCTGAGTGGGCGTGTCCATTTATCAAATGCTCTGCAGCAAAAGACAATTTTCATTGAATTAGCGTTTTTAGCACAACATTCTCATGAGCACCTTTCCAAACCAAGTATTAATTTAGTTGGGCAAACCTGGGTTGAAGATAGGCAAATTTTAGAAAGTGGGCACTTAATCACAGATTCATACAGTACAGAAATATTCTCTCGGGCCCAACTCGTTCATACTGACCAAGATGCCCATCTAAGCTGGACCCAAATGCCTGTGTTTGACACATATCTCTCAGACCCCTTACTATCTGTGTAGCTGAACAAATGTCTTTTAAATGCTGCTATTGTACTGCATCAATTACTTCCTCTCACAGCTCATTACATATGCCATCACTCTCTGCAAATAAGTTGCACCACAGGTTCCCTATTAAAGGTTCAGGAATAGGAATACTTTATTGTGGCATGTAACTAGGCATAGTGAAATTCTTTGGGAAAAAGAATTGACCCTGTCTATGCTCTCATGATTTTTTACACCTACAAAATCATCCCTCAATCACCTACACTCCTAGGAATAATATTCAAGCCAGGCCAATCTCCACAAATAACTCAGTCCCTTGAGCCCCGACAACATTCTCATAATTTTTTTCTGCATTCCTTCCAACTTAATGGCATCTTTCCTATGACAGGGCGACCAAAACTGAACACAACGCTCCAGGTGCAGCCTCATCGACATTTTCTACAACTGCAAAATAATGTCTCAACTTTTATGTCCAACTGATGAAGACCATCCAAAAGCTTTTCCTCCACCCTATTTACCCGTCATGTCACTTTCAGAAAACAATTTACTTATACTCCTAGGTCCCTCAGTGCAACAATACTCATGTTGAAAGTATGACCCTGGTTTAACTTCCTAAAATGCAGCACATTTCATTTAACTGAATCCATTTGCTATTCCTCGGCTGTCTTAATCAGCTGATTGAGAACCCGCTGTAAATCTGCATAAACCTCTTCATTGTCTGCAATACCACCTTTTTTAGTGTTATCTGAAAACCTACTCACCACGCTTCGTACGTTCACATCCAAATCGTTGATATAGATGACAAACAATGGACACAGCGTCAATACTTGAGGTACACCACTTCAAGAGCTTCCAGTTTGAAAAACAAACTTCCACATCACCTTCCACTTCCAATTATGTATCCAATTAGCTAGCTCTCCCTCTATCCCAAAAAGATAATCTTCTAGAGTAACCTACCATGCATAACCTTGTCAAAGGACTTAGTGCAGCCCCTATAGATTACAGGTGCCACACTTAAGTAATCGGCCTTCCTGGTTATCCATTTTTTAAAAAAAGGTAATCAAATTGTTGAGACACACACACACAAAGCTGACTACCCCAAATCAACCCCCATCTTTCCAAATGCATGTATATCTAATCCCTCACAATCCCCTCCACTAACTCTCATCCATCACAAATGTATGGCTTCTTGGTCTATAATTATGCTCGGCAATCCCTCTTAAATAAAGGCTACCCTCCAGTCTTCTGGGATCTAATCCGTGGCTAGAAACAATGCATATATCTCAGCCATATCCGAGATACATATCTCTACAATTTCTTCTTTAATTTCCTTGCGTTCTTGGATGCCTCTGATTTATCTACCTTCACCCATTTTAATATGTCCAGCACCTCTACTGTCCCCAAGACATCCGCATTAAACTTTCAGCGAGGTCTTTGAGAAGAGTCCATATTGGTAGGCTACTCTGGAAGATTGCATGGGATCCAAGGAGTGCAAGCTAACTCGATACAGAATTGGATTCTTGGCAGGAAGCAGAGGGTGGTGGCAGTGGAATGTTTTTTTGGATTAGATGCCTGAGGTTAATGACGTGCCCCAGGAATTGGTGCAGGGCCAAATGCTGTTTGCCATCTACATGAATGATTTGGAGGAGAATGTACAAGGCATGGCTGGTAAGTTTACAGGTTACACCAAAATAGATGGCATCATGGCAGGAGAAGATGGTTATTAAGAATTGCAGCAAGATTTTGATTAGCTGGGCAAATGGACGATGGAATGGCAAATGCAGTTTAATTTGTCTTACAATGGGACTTGGCAATTTAGGAAGTCAAACTAGGGCTGGACCTTCACAATGAACGACAAAGTAGGGACCTGTGGAGTATTGAAGAGCTGAGCGATCTTGCAGTATGTATATAATACTCTGAAAATGGAATCGCAGGTAGATAGGATGCTGGAGGCAGCTTTTGGCAATCTGACCAAGCAGTCAAGTAATTGTATAAAAGTGGGCAGGTTATGTTTCAGTTGTACGGGATATGTGATGCTGCATTTGGGAGTATAGACACTACCTGACTTACTTAAGGGTTATGCAAGCTGGAAACAGAAGTGTTACTGTGCACACATGAATTTACAATCTGACGCAAAGATGACGGGTGGAGCTCTGGTGCGGAGACCGGGAAGGGGGTGGTGTCAGTGGGCTTAAAGCATTGCTAACAAAAGTGCGAGTTTTTGCAAGTGGCTTATTACGAAAGCCAGGGGAGTGCCTGTTTTGTGTTGTGTTGGTCAGCCTATAGGAAAGATGCCATTAAGCTGGAAATGGTGCAGAGAAGATACACAAGGTTGTTGCCAGAACTTAAGAGCCTGAGCGATAGGAGAGACTGGGTAGGTCTTTAGTCTTTGGTATGCAGGAGGCTGAGGGTGATCATATAGAGCTACATAAAATCATGAACAGAGTAGATTGGGTGAATGCTTTCTCTTAGGGTGGGGGAAATCAAGAGCTAGAGGGCACAGGTGTAAGGTGAGAGGGGAAAGATTTGATAGAACACAAGAGGCTACTTTTTCCACACAAATGTGTATGGAATGAGCTGCCAGAGGACGTAGTTGAGGCAGATACAAGATTTAACCTGTTCACAGCCAAGTTTTTGTTTTCACTATTGGCCATGTCCCGTGTAAACTCGGGGGTGGCATTGAACAGGTTAAAAAACATTTAGACAAGTCATATGACAATAATACACTCTTGACATATGCTGTGTTTCTACAGCATTTTGTTTTTTGCTCAAGATCCCATCATCTGCAGTCTCATGTTTCTCCCAAGATACTCTTTTCCCCTTAATATATTATAAAACCTCTTCAGATTCTCGGTCAAATCTACCTCATGCCCCTTTTATGCACCCCTGATTTTCTTCTTGCGTATACTCCTGCATCTTTTATATTGGATTTCCTTTTAGTCCAGTTAATTTCTCTATCATAATTCACCAAATATCGAGAAATATCCTTCCTATATAATCTTGGCATCAGCCCCTACCTCTTCAGATATGGAAGATAGCATCCTCAAATCTCCATTCTCATCTTGCTTGTTGATGCGTTCACTGATGAAATCTACAACCTCCTGACTGCTCATTACATTCCTGAAAGACAAAGCAATTACTGGAGTTGCAAGATCAATATTTTGATTAGAAATAGAAGCACAGAAAGATCATTTGGCCCTTCTATCACATCTCCAATTCCAGGAGGCTAAGGGAGCCCAAATTGAATTAAGTAGTATAACATTTATGGGCAGAGATAAAGATTACAATACATGAAGAAAGGGAATCAAGCAATGGACATGATGATTGTGGGCTGACAACAGCAGAAGGAGATTGAAGGGCAATCCTGAAGGATGTAATCCATGTAAGCAAAAATATTAAATACAGTAAAGGTGTAAGTTATGGCATGGATGTATTTTGGCAGCAGATTGATATATAACAAGCAGACTTTGTGATGGAGATAAATGATCAGAAGCTATTGAAGAAAATAACAAATTTAGTTTAAGTTTAGTTTGGAGATACAAGCACTGTAACAAGCTCTTCGGCCCACCAAGTCCAAACCAACCCATTCATAAAAGTCCCATGTTGTCCCACTTCCACATCTACTGCCTACACACGAGAAGCATTTTTTGCAGAGCCCGATTAACCTGATATGAACCAAATATTGATTTCAGAAAAAAGCCCAATGACATGCTGTTCCTTTTTAAGAAATTGAGATTGCTGAACTCTAGTTTATCTCAACATTATTAAAATTGCTCGAAATATGAAGATGTAGATGGACTAAGAATGCACAGGATCTCACTAAAAGAATAAAAACAAGAAATCAATACTTGCCATATTCCATCACAGGCAATCACCATGAAGTCATGGTCATCATTTAACGGCAACAACTTGAGATCAGGTAGCGCAGAGATCATCTGCTCCTCTGGAGGAAGGTTCTTATTCCTCTTGTAGAAGTGATCACCTGCAACAACAGTTATAATTTAGTGTCAGAAGACACCACTGTTTCAATGCAACAATTCCATGCCAGACATTGCACTATTTTGCTTTTATACTACTTCGATTCCCATTCATTTTGCAGTGAGATTGTCGTATTTCAAATTTACGCCATCTAACAACCTTTTTTCCTTTACCACGATCTCACTACTGCTCTGGAGAAGTAATCTGCATGTTATTCAGAAAGCTGCAACGCGTTACAAATAACACAATGCAAACTTGAATTGGGCCTCATCAGACATGTTAGTTACGTAATTTAGTGGTAAGCCGCAAATCTTACACTTCCTTCCTAAATACTGGCAGCAAGCATCAAGGAAATGAACTCCCCAGATCTTAACAGAATTATTGCTTAAGAGTTCATTGAGAGGTCAATCCAATAAGCAGATGGAAGTATACATTTAACCCATAACAAGGTTCAAGGATTGTACATAACAAAATAAATCTCAATGGAATACGAGGAGATTATGGGCAATTCTTCAAACTCAAAGTTCTGATATTATTGATGAAAGTGATGACACTGTTACTGGTCTACACTTAGAAATGTAAGTAAAAACTGCAGTCATCTCTTTAATGAAGTTGCATTAAGTTGCAAACAAGTTTCTGTGTGAGGTCATTAATTGAGGGTTACATTGCCAACATAAAATTTACATAATTCCATAAGGGGAAAGAGCCTCTGGACTGACCCAAGCCCACATCCCAGAAATGGCTGTGCATGAATGCGTCACTTGGTCTAATTCACTGTTTTCTTTGGTGAACAAATTTAAGCATGCATTCCCCACCATGTCTTCATCTCAAAATTTGAGTGTGATGTATTTGCTATCACAGCATCTCAATTTGCAATTTTAGAAGTTAAGGTCAATCTGGTACAAAACTACATACAATATTTCAAATTGGATTATTCTTCAGTGATGTTTTCATTTTATTTATTTATTTCTAATTTATTTTTTAGTAATGTCTTCTAATTTGAGGAAAGACATTCTTGCTATTGAGGGAGTGCAGCATAGATTCACAAGGTTAATTCCCAGGATGGCTGGACTGTCATATGATGAAAGAATGGAGCAACTGGGCTTGTATTCACTGGAATCTAGATGGATGAGAGGAGATCTTATGGAAACATATAAAATTATTAAGGGATTGGAAGCGCTAGATGCAGGAAACATGATGGGGGGGGGGGGGTCCAGAACCAGGGGCCACAGTTTAAGAATAAGGGGCAAACCATTTAGATTGGAGATGAGGAAACATTTTTTCACCCAGAGAGTTGGGAGTCTGTAGAATTCTCTGCCTCAGAGGGTGGTGGAGGCCGGTTCTCTGGATACTTTCAAGAGAGAGCTAGATAGGGCTCTTAAAGATAGCGGAGTCAGGGGATATGAGGAGAAGGCAGGAACGGGGTACTGATTGAGGATGATCAGCCAAGATCACATTGAATGTCGGTGCTGGCTCAAAGGGCCGAATGGCCAACCTCTGCACCTATTGATATAAATTGTTGTATTCTTTAACGTTTGCAATGAATAAAGCACCTATCAATATATAATGAATTCAGACAATGCAACTTCCTTTTCCTCTTAGATTCAATTAATGATCTCTGCAGCTATGAACATGCATCCTTGGATTACATGTGTTGAGAACTACAATACAATGCATAGGAGCAAAATCAGACCCATTAACCCCTCAAGTCTATGTGTAAGAAACAACTGCAGATGCTGGTAATCGAAGGTAGAAACAAAATGCTGGAGTAACTCAGCGGGTGAGGCAGCATCTATGGAGAGAAGGAATGGGTGAAGTTTCGGGTCGAGACCCTTCTTCAGAATGATGTCAGGGGAGGGACAAAGATAGAATGTAGGACTGCGACAGTAGGACTGGTGGAAGAACTGGGAAGGGGATGGAGAGAGAAAGCAACGGCTATCTGAAGTTAAAGAAGTCAACGTTCATTCTGCTGAAGTATAAACTACCCAAGCAAAATATGAGATGCTGTTCCTCCAATTTGCGCTGGGCCTCACTCTGACAATGGAGGAGGCCCAGGATAGAAAGGTCGGATTGGGAATGGGAAGTGGAGTTGAAATGCTGAGCAACCGGGAGATCAGGTAGGTTACGACGGACTGAGCGGAGGTGTTCTGCGAAATGATCGTCTCAAGTCTGTTCTGCCACTGAATAGTATCATGACTGATCCAATCAGTGGCCTCGATACCACTCTTTTGTTTCTCCCTAAATTTCTCTGTAGTTTAAATGCCTGTAAATCTCCACCTTCAATATAATCTATGCCCCTACTACATAGATCTCTGGGATTGAGAATCCAAAAGATTTTTATCCTCCCCAACTTGTCAACACCTATCATATTAATTCCGAGGAGGATCAGAATATTTCACTAAAATCACAGAGTTATGCAAGACATGAAGTGTATAAATAAGCCCTTTGTTCAGATTGACCATCAAGCAACTTTTACATTGATTTCATTTTATTAATCTAAATTCCGATAATAAAACTGGCCGCACCCAGCACCGAATTTTCTGCCACTCACTTACATTAGTGGCCAGTTAATCTCCTATAATCCACATTTTTAGGATGTGGGTGGGATCCAGAACACAAACAAAAACCCACAGTGTCACAGGGAGAGTGTGCACATACACAAAGCATCGGTCAGGATTGAACCTCAGTAGGAGTTAAGACAGCAGCTCTAGTAGCTACGCCATTGGGTTCTCCATTCTTCTAAACTGCAATTAGTATAGACCAAATCTACAGAATCTTATTCAACATTCATCCCACCATATAACCCAATGAATAATCACTGCAAAATAGAAACATAGGCAATACGTGGACAATTTGGATGTGGACGTAGGAAGTTGCAATATTGTAATCCCAAAGAGGCCATGAAGACATTCAAGAGAAGATTAGCAACCTTTATCATTTGGTATATAATTGGTGAGAACCAGCAATGAAGACCAAAATAAATGAATAAGTTTATGAATGAATGAATAACTTTATTGGCCATGTATGTACACTTACAAGGAAATTGCCTTGGTGCTCTACTCACAAGTAACATTTGAAAAAAAAAGATTACCTATTGCCCGAGAGAGGTTTAATCCTCCGTTCACTCTCCCATCCAAAGTAACTTTTCCACCAGCATTCTTAATCCTGGCCAGTTCCACTTCATCCTCAGGTTTGTGGTCATAGGACATGTCAACAGCCTTGCCACACTCTGAAACAACACAGCGGGAATCCCCAGCATTGGCTACTATCAACTGTTTCCCACGGATGAGTGCCACAACAGCCGTTGTACCACTGTCAGAACCAGGCTGGAAGACAAAATACATTTTAATGACCATTTCATGTTTTCAGATGGGACATATTATAGTAACTCCTAAAAAAGTAACACTCATGTTCTGGTCTGAACATGTTTAAGGCGTGGCGTGGACCTGCTTTCCAAAATTTGGATTTCATGAGTATTGTCTCAAGTGAGATAGCCAGGTATTTCTAAATGTGATGTATAAAGCAACTATTGAATGCCACAGGTAGACAAAAGTGCTGGAGAAACTCAGCGGGTGCAGCAGCATCTATGGAACCACAATTGTCTTCCAATAAACTGTAACAGAAAAATAGTTAATTTTTTAATCCTACTAAAATTTTAGAAGTAACAGACTAAAAACAAAACTGTTTGTCAAGGCAGTTTTTTTTTTATCCTTGATGGCCAAAAGATGAAAAAGTTAGAGTCCATTTTGGAATAATTAGGATGTTATTTTTCCACATTTTATCTATTGTATTTGCAGATCCAGCTTCTGATTATTAACCTTGACAATGATCATTCAGAGCAAGAAGATGCAAAGTTCAGTTCCCAGTGTGCCAAGGCTGCTGATCTCAGCCAACATTATCGTGGAGGAAATAAAAATAATTCCACTGTGCAAGCAATGGATAAGGAAAATGTTTAAAGTAAGTAAGACAAAAAGCAGGGCATATGGGAAAATGTCCACATAACAAGAATGTTCACTGAGTGAATGTTGGCAGCCTCAAAAAGGCAGGCAGCATCGTCAAGGACCCACACCATCCTGGCCACACACTTATCTATCTGCTGCCTTCAGGTAGAAGGTTCAGGAGCCTGAAATCTGCAACATCCAGGTTCAGGGACAGCTTCTTCTCCACAGCCATCAGACTACTAAACTCAACTCGAATAAAAATCTGAACTTTAATAGCCTATTGCACTTTATATGCTTATTTACACACACGCACAATGGTATATGGACACACTGATCCGTTCTGTATTTTTTTATGCCTACAATATTCTGTTGTGCTGAAGCAAAGCAAGAATTTCATTGTCCTATCTGGGACACATGACTATAAACTCTCTTGAACTTGAAGTTGGAGGAAAATGTGTAATAATAGGTTGATCGCTTCACAGGAACATGTTGCCTGTCCCGCTGAGTTACTCCAGCATTTTGTGCCTATCTTCGGTGTAAACCAGCATCCACAATTCCCTCCAACACCATTAAGACATAACAGTTTTCAATTGCAAAGTAGCTTGCGGCATCTTGTAGTGCAAAAATTAGTCATCATCACCTTTCCCAAATACAACCATTACACTTCTAAAGTAACCGCTGACTTTTGGATGCTAAGGAAGTAATACAAAAGCTACAAAATAAATCAGGATATCTTGCATGTGTCTCAACACCAATAATAACATCATGAGAAAACAATTAGAGCGATAATAACTAATTTACAATTATTTTGGAACACAAATTTGTTCTCAATGTACTTTACAAAGTCCGAGGTAGAACAATATGAATGCTTTTTGCAATTTTTAAGCACCCATATCATTGCTCCTCCTGTTATTCTAAAATAACTTGTCTGTACTTTTGTCAAAACAGAATAAAGCAATTTACTCTTGGAATCTAATCTCACTCAAATGATCTAACAACAGTATCTGTAAGGGCAGCAGAGCTCGCATTAGCTGGGCAGATGGTCACACCCACAAAGCCAAACTACACTTTGCTCTCGGGTGCTGAATTAAATTTTTATTAAAAACACTTCAAAAGTGATGATATGTTGATATCTGATCTTGTGGGATAAGAGACAATCATAGTGAAATAGGCCCTACGGCCCAACTTGCCCACACTGGCTAACATGTCGCAGCTGCACTGGTCCCACCTGCCTGCGTTTGGTCCATATACCTCCAAACCTGTCCATGTTACTGTCTTAACAGTTCTTTAAACGTTGGGATAGTCCCAGCCTCAACTACCTCCTCTGGCAGCTTGTTCCATACACCCACCACCCTTTGTGTGAAAAAGCTACCCCTCAGATCCCTATTAAATATTTTCCCCTTCATCATAAACCCATGTCCTCTGGTCCATGATTCATCTGCACTGTGCAAGAGACTGTGCATCTTCCTGATCTAACGCTATCATGATTTTATACACCTCTAAGATCACCCCTCATCCACCTGTGCTCCAGGGAATAGTCCCAGCCTACTTAACCTCTCCCGATAACTCAGACCCTCTAGTCCTGGCAACATCCTTGTAAATCTTCTCTGCATCCTTTTCAGCTTGACCACATCTTTCCTATAACATGGTGCCAAGAACAGATAATTTAAGAAAAAGGTGAGGCCAGAGAGAATTTCAAATATTCTTTCTCAAAGGGCAGTGAATATTTTTGACAAGCAAAGAACTGAAAAGGTTCACCTGTAGTGAGATTACAATCAGATCAGCCTTCATTTTACTAAATGATGCAAGTATGCTCAAGAGTCTGGGTAATGTTCACAACATTATACATTCGGAGTATACCTCAGTGAAAGGGACAGTAGGACACCATAGATGACCCTTCTCTAATTTATAAGGACCTACCTCCTCTTTACCATCCATTCCAGGCAACATAATGTCATCTTCCTCTTCTGCATCATCACTCTCTTCTTGATCCTCTTCGTCCTCTCCATCTTCTTCCTCTTCCTCTTCGCCTCCTTCACTACTATATTCCTCTTCACTGCAGTCCTGCCAATGAAAGATTTCAAAAAAGCTCCAATTAATGTCATGATCAGAATAGTAGAAAAATATACAACTTAATTACTGCAAATAATTCAATGTATTGGAAAGGATTAGTGATGGAACAAATATAGTCCACATTCTGCGAGGTAAAAAAATAACCTACATTTGGATCTTCAGTTAGAAACACAGAAAATAGGTGCAACAGTAGGCCATTCGGCCCTTCGAGCCAGCACTGCCATTTAATATTATCATGGCCGATTATCCAAACTAAGTAATTAAACACTGTCATTAGGTCCAGCATTAAACAGTCAAATGCAGCAGACCTAGTTATCTACACAAAAGGCATGATATTCACCTCCAGAAAAAAAAGGAAGTATTGGCCAGGGGTCCTAGAGGCTGGCTAGCGCCCCCTGCGAGGTCTAGGGGCAGCGCCCCGGTGGGGGTTCATGGGGCTCCTGCATTTTCAATAAATTGAAAGTAATTCCTAAGCTTTCTGCTGGTAGTTTGCATAACAGCTTAGAATTTTTCTAACACAAAACCAGTAAAATAACCCCCAAAAGATTAAAAAATCATGAAATAATTGACTTCATACAGCTAAAAAAAAAAAAAATCTTTATAAAAAATGTTACCTAAATTTCTAAATGAGCTATTTGCCAAATGAACACAAAAGTAAAACGTATACATCAGCTTAGAAAGGTACCATCTCAAGGCATAATTATGCACAATACTGCAAGGCACAGTTAACTGTCAATACACTGATGTCACATCTACAACACTAAGAAGGTAGACAACTAAAAACCTCTGCCAATAACAATGAAAACAAAAATTCCCCAATATAAACAGAAAATCACCAGGAAGGGGAAGGGGTAGCCGTTGCCCGGGAGGTCGGGCCCCGCATCTCTCTCACTTCCCGTTCGTGGCCCCGCGTCTCACCCGCTCGTGCTCCGTTTCCCTACGACAAACAGGCACCGTCACAGCTCGCACGGCGCCACCAGGCTGATCTCAGCAGCAGCCAAAGAGCGTAGTTGTGTTCCCTCCGCCCACAGCCTCCTGCGTGCCCCCCCCCCCCCCCCCAACTATTGGCTGACCTTGCTGACTTCCATCATGAATCACAAGCTTGCCCGCCTCCAGACCGGTACCTGCACTGACTCTCCTTCCCTCACTCTTTCATTTTACGATCTTGCCAACTAAACGGTGTCGAAATTGGGCACAAAAAAATTGAAAAATCTGATCCATTGTTAGGAAAATAAAATAAAAATCGGAATTCAGATTTAAATCGGAAGAATATCATGCCTGTACACAGCAAATCTTATATAAAATCAAACAATGTAGGAAACACACAACAGGTGAAGCAGCACGTGTCGAAGGAGAAACAGTCAACAGTTCAGGTTCGACACCCTTCATCAGAATATGGGGGAAAAAGTGAAAACAAATTAGAAACAGAAGTCTGAGCAAGGATGGTAAAATAAGGGAATATCTCAAAAAGGACGAGGCCCAATTAATTAAAGTGTCAGTTAGAAATCTATTATGCTTCTTTGTCTTTTTTTAATGTGTTGCTAATAGCATGACTATGGACCATGCCAGCAGCCCCGTCTATACTAATAGAAAATGTAAAAGTGAGCCAAACTAATGATGGGTAGAAATGGCCAGTTCCAATAGTCAGAAAGAAAGAGTGAGTTAGACAAAGTTGGAGAATTCACTATCAGTACAGATGACATTGACAGGCTCCATGAAGGTGAGAGCCGAGCAAAAATTGGCAGCCAATACAATGAAATTTAAGATCTGTATGAGAGCAGGAAGCAGCACCAATGCAGTAATCAATTTATGGATGAAGGAGTGGATCGAGAAAGACAGAAACAAAGACTGCTCTGCACATCCCTCCAAAGGACAGACGTAGGAAGGAACTGCAGATGCTGGTTTACACCAAAGATAGACACAAAATGTTGGGGTAACTCAGCGGTACTGGCACTAAAAGACAGGTGTAGGTTGGGCCCATGCAAGTAAGCATTGAAGAAGTGAAAACATCGTCTACTGCTTTTCTTGCAGAGTACATCCGAGAAGAATTTAACCAAACCATGGAAACCACTTAAAAAATATATTATTTTGCACACAAAATAAAAGTAGAAATGCGATCATCCTTAACATCAGTGCCCCTCAAGGATGCATTATCAGCTCCCTTACTATACTCCCATGACTGTGCAGCCAAATTCTGGTCTAACTCATTGTAGAGATTTGCAGATGACACCACCACTGTGGGCTGGATCTTGAATGATATGACTGAATACAGGAAGGAGACAGCAAGCAGAGTAACATGTTGTTAAGTCAAGAAACTCTCCCTCAATGTCAGTAAATGAGGTAGGCAAATCATGCTGCAGTCAGCATCATCTAAACTAAAACTTAAACTATCAGGTCATCCCCCTTAGTCTATAATATTCCTGTGAGAACACAGGCAGCCTATCCAGTCTCTTTCTTTATAACCACAGCTTTGATTTCCGGCATCATACTTGTGAATCTCTTCTGCACCCTATTGCTATTTAGTGAGATATTTGAGAGTTACAAGTTCCGAGGAGTAAATATCGCCAACAATTTATCCTGGACTAAAAACATTTAAGCAATAACCAAGAACCATATAACCATATAACAATTACAGCACGGAGACAGGCCCTCTCGGCCCTTCCAGTCCGTGCCGACCATTTGTTTTCCCCTAGTCCCATCTACCTGCACTCACACCAACAGCTCTACTTCCTCAGAAGACTAAGGAAGGTCTGCATGTCTCCAGTGACTTTAACCAAATACAGATGGACCATAAAAGGCCATTTGGGGTGCATCACAGTTTGGTTTGACAGGAGCTCTTCCCAAGACCACAAAAAATTGCAGATTAAAAAAAACCTGGAGAAAAAAAAGCAATAAGACATAATATGCAGTAAATGGTAATGAACATTGATTCAACAGAGGGATCTTGGGGGTTCAAGTCCATAGTTTCCTGAAAGTGGAAACAGGTCAGTGGGGTGATGAAGAAGGCATAAGGCATTTTTGCCTCCATAGGTTGGGTCATAGTATAAAAATTGCAACTTTACAGAACACTGACTACACAGCATTGTGTGCAGTCTAGTTGCCATACGACTGCAAAGATAAGGTTACACTGGATAGAGTACAGAGGTTGTCATTTTTAATATATAGAAACAACCACGAATGTAGGTGAACAAGTTTGCGGATGAAACAGTTTGCATGGAGTTGTACATAGCGAGGACGGTTATCCGAGAATCCTGGAACATGGATTAACTGGAAAGCTGGGCGGAGCAGTGGCAAATGGAATTAAATCCAGGCCAGTGCAAATAAATGCATTTTGGAAAAGTAAATTACAGTCGATTAAATGGAAGCGTTGATTTTCATAGGGAAGTTGGATGTATGCTATAACTTGATGAAAGTGGCAACACAGGTAGAGAAAAAGGCATCTGGTATGCTTGCTTTCATAGGCTAGGCACCGTGTATACATGTTGGGCTTCATGCTGTAGCTAAACAAAACATGGGTTATATCACACTTGGAATGTTGTGCACAATTCTGATCGCCACACTACAGGAAGTATGTGGTAGCAATAGAGTGCAGAAGATATTCACCAGTATGATACCTGGAATCAAAGCTATGGTTATAAAGAAAGAGACTGAATAGGCTGTCTGTGTTCTCACTGGAATATTATAGACTGAGGGGATGACCTGATAGTTTCAGTTTTAGTTTAGCGAAACAGGCCCTTCGACCAACCGAGTCTGTGCTGACCAGCAATTCCCGCACATTAACACTATCCTGCACATACTAATCACAACTTACATTTCTACCAAGCCAATTAACCTACAAACCTGTATGTCTTTGCAGTGCGGGAGGAAACAGATCTCGGAGAAAGCCCACGCAGGTCACGGGGAGAAAGTACAAACTCCGTACAGCCAAGCACCCGTAATGAGGATCAAACCTGGGTTTCTGGCACTGTAAGGCAGTAGCTCTACCACTGTTGATTGTGCCTCCTGACAGAGGTTTATAAATTTATGAGGGACCTAATAGGATAGAAATTAGAATCCCCTCCCCCCTCACGAAAGGGGTTTGTCTAGTACTCGAGTGCACCGGTTTAAGGTAATAGTGGAGGGAGGTGAGTATATGAAACAAAGCTGTCAGAAAAAGATGGTATAGGTTTACAAGATATTTAGGCAGGTACTTGGACAGGAAAGGAGGAAAGCAAGATGGACCTAATGCAGACAAGAGGAAGCAGACTAGATAGGCATCACACTAATCCCATTCCTCCTTCTAAGCAACAGGCATGAAATGCTTCAGTAAGGGCTGTACAACAGTATGACACTACGAGAACAAGGTAGCAAAAAATACAAACAGAGTCAGCAAGACTCAAGTATTTACAAAGAAAATAGTGTACAATAAGTGATGCAACTAGGAAAATAAAGAAATAACAGACATGTTGTGTTAGTTTTCACATAAAACAGCATTAGAATCATCCCAATAAATAAAATCCAAGAGGCAAAAGGAAGGAATGATAATCACTGGAGGAAGGATACTGGACAAACTTATAGACCAGAAGAATAAAAGTGAACAAAACTAAATAAGCTGCAATTCCAAAACAAAACCAGAAAGTTCTGGGATGAGCAGCTGGCCAGATTGTATCAACGGAAAGGAAACCATTAATTTTTCGGGTCAGCACTCTTAGGACTGAAGGCTTTGAAGTCCACTGGACCAGATGGTCTGCATCCTGGTGCAGCAAAGCCTAATCACTTCTCACATGGCAGTCACACCATCCCAGAAATCAGCCTGGTTTAACAGTTTCGTCTTCACTCATATTACAATAAGATGACATCTCATTCTTCGAAACTCTAATGAGGTTCTATGGTAACTTGACTAGTTAATGCTTAGAGGACATTTCCCCTCAAAGGGGAATCTAGAACTATAGTCACAAAGTTTCAAAATAAGGGTCACCCTTTTACATAGATAAGGAGGCATTTCTTCCCCCA
Organism: Okamejei kenojei; assembly: GCA_035221665.1. Taxonomy (NCBI): domain Eukaryota; kingdom Metazoa; phylum Chordata; class Chondrichthyes; order Rajiformes; family Rajidae; genus Okamejei; species Okamejei kenojei. The sequence goes on from CM069138.1 coordinate 30,365,630, forward strand.
GAAGGTTGTGAATCTTTGGAATTCTCTGGCTGAGAGAGCAGTGGAGTTTAAATTAAAGAACATTCAAGACTGAAATAGAGTTTTAGTCTAAGGCCGACTTCAGATCCTTCATGGTTTTATTGAATGGCAGAGCAGACGAGTTTGCTAAACACCTGACGACATCTTTTTAAAAATACTTCATTATTCTGCGATGTAAATGGATCAAATGTTGAATCATTTCCCTGAATTAGGTATTTATGGGTGTGCAAGTCATAAGGTCATAAGTGATTGGTGCAGAATTAGGCTAGTCAATCACAGGTGATCTCTCTCTTACTCCCTACCCCATTCGCCTGCCGTCTCCCCTTAACCCATGACACCTATCCACATGCAGAAGGATGAGGGGATCTTATAGAAACGTATAAAATTATAAAAGGACTGGACAAGCTAGATGCAGGAAAATTGTTCCCACCTGGAGCGACAGGGCAGATACGTGAGAATGCTATTTGTAGACTACAGTTCTGCTTCCAATACTGTCATCCCCACCAAGCTCAGCACTATGAAACTGGATCCTGAATTTCCTGTTGGAGCGTCCTCAGGCGGTGAGACTGGGCCCCCACCAGGCGGTGAGACTGGGCCCCCACCTGTCCTCCACAATTACTCTGACTACTGGCACACCACAGATTTGTGTACTGAGCCCCATCTTCTACTCCCTCCTCAAACACGACTGCGTTCCTGCATTCACCACTAACACCATCATTAAAGTTGCGGATGCCACAACGGTGATCTTGCTGATCTCCAATGGCGATGAATCGGCCTCCAGCGCGGAGGTGCAGAACCTGGCAAGCTGGTGCTCAGAGAACAACCTGCCCCTAAATATAGCTAAGACCAAGGAGCTGATCATCAACTTTAGAAGGTCACAGGATGATGGTACACTCCAGCCTTCGTCAACAGGGACAGAGTGGAGAGAGTGTCCAGCTTCAGATTTCTGGGCACATACATTTCAGAGGACCTCACGTGATCCAGTAACACCACTGCACTGGTCAAGAAAGCACAGCAACAGCTGTTTTTCCTGATTATGCTGAAAAAAGCTGGTCTGCCCCAACAGATGCTGCTGCACATACTGCATCGGTGTGGTATCTTAGTTGCACTGCAGTGGATAGGAGAGCTCTTCAGCGGGTCGTCTCCGGAGCACAGAAGATCATTGGGATACAGCTGCCAGCCCTGGAGGACATCTACAATGCATGCTGCATTAGAAAAGCCATCAGCATCTGTAAGGACTCCACACACCCATGCCACCATCTGTTTGAACCTCTTCCATCTGGCAGACGTTATAAGGCCTTTTATGCCCGCACCTGCAGACTGAGAAATAACTTTTTCCCTAGAGTTACAACTGTACTGAATCAGTCTGCTAAGCGTCCCCCATAATCTGTCTTTACCTCCATAATCAACTGGCACAACTGATTTATCTCAACACAGTGACAGCTGCTGTAATTTGTAACCTCGGTGTATATGGACCTATTTGTACTTTTACCGTATTTATTTATTTTATAGCATCGATACAGAGGTTGCAATCTTAATCTCGTTGTTCTTGTATAAAGATATATTATTATTATTACGTTGGAGGAGTCCAGAACCAGGGGCCACAGTATAATAAAGGGAAGGCCATTTAAAACTGAGATGAGAAAAAAACCTTTTCACCCAGAGAGTTGTGAATTTGTGGAATTCTTCGCCACAGAAGGCAGTAGAGGCCAATTCACTGGATGAATTTAAAAGAGAGTTGGAGGGGCTAGCGGAATCAAGGGATATGGGGAGAAGGCAGGCATGGGTTACTGATTGTGGATGATCAGCCATGACCACAATGAATGGCGGTGCTGGCTCGAAGGGCCAAATGGCCTCCCCTGCACCTATTTTCTATGTTTCTATGACACGTGTACTAATCAAGAATACATCTCTCTCTGCCTTAAGTATGAGGCAAAGATCAAAAAGAAATGATCCAGTGGTCAATTGCAATCACAAAATCAGATGCAACACGTCTCAAGGCTTGAAGTAAAATACTGAGCAAGCCTAAACTTTCTTCAAAAGCCCAAGTAGTTTTAGATACTTCCGCGCAATAAGTAGCGGACCCACAAAAATAGGTAACTCAGTCTCTACCTCTTAGATCCCTCTCTTACTCTCAAAATTAACACAATAAAATGAAAATGAAATGGCTACCTCTTCACTATCTTCCTCCTCTTCTTCTTCTTCTTCTTCTGCTGCTTCTTCCGATTCATCCTCACTGTCCTCAAAGAACATCGACTTGGATGCTCGCTGAGATTTATCAGAGGAGGAGCAGGATGGCCCAGCATCAGCTGTGGATGATGACACTACGGCCTCTTCCGTGCTCTTGTCAGGCACGGCAGATTCTTTTTCCAAACTGGATCCGGTGCTGCTGCTCCCATTCCCCAACCCAGCTTCCTCTCTCCCACAATCAGAGCTTGATGAGATTCCTGCCACAGCTTCGGATTTCCCATTTTTGTTCTCCGTTTCATCCACGCTGACTTCACTACTCTGCAGCTCTCCATTAATTTCCTTTTCAGTTTTGTTTTTGTCTCCAACTTTGGACAATGGTTTTTTAATACCGGGTGAAATTTTGCTCTTTGCAAGTTTGGGACTGTTCTGGTTTTGTCCATATCGAGTGAGCAATTCTTCAATTGTCATTGTTGCCTCTTCATGCAAAAGTGCAGCCTCCTCATGATCAACTGAAGGATAAAAACATGTATTAGTTACAAACAAATAGAGAATATGTAGGTTGAGGATTAAAGCAAGTAGGTGACAAAGAGAATGCATTTATAGGGGTGTTGCACGTAAGGTCAACGGGTTAAAGGGCGTGACGCACAGAGCAGCGCAATCCTTCTGGAGTACATGGCAGCTTCCAACATACACTGGTAAACCACAAAACATGTACTTTCTTACCTGTTAAAAACCGGCAAAAATGGTCAATTTTTGCGCTGTAACAAATTGTGGAAATATGGATAACCGTGAGAGAAAACCGTCAAAATCACTGCTGCTCACTAACTTGTGAAAGAGCAGCATGCCGGCGGATTCAGGACAAGTACCGGCCCACGACCACCCAAAGCTGGAGTCACGCTCCAGTCTGAACCCAAGCACCAAGGTGCAAGCGGCCAAATTATTTTAAGTTGTACTAGTCCAAGTGGGACCCGTTGGGTCCCTGTCACACGGGAAGGCTGATCCCCGCACGCAATATTCCACCACTCACCCAAAGCCCCAAACGGGCGACTGACGGGTTCCCGTTGTGATGCGAGTCACGGCAACCCTCCCCAAGTGTGCCTCGCCATCCCTCTTCCTACCCCCATCCTCAATTCCCCTTCATCCCCAGCACTTCCTCTCCCTCCTCTTCACCCTCCATCTTCTTTCCCCCTCCTCCTCCTCCTCCTCCTCCTCTCCCTCCCTCTCCTTTCCCCTACCCTCAGTCCCTGTCACTCCCACCATACACCCTCTCCCCTCCCTACCCCCCTTGACGTCATTGTGAGGTGGAAGCTGCTGTATTTTTGAAAACAGAGTTTTTTTTAATGTAAATGAGACCCCATTGCGATGTCATGGTGGGGTGGAACACTGCTGACTGGCAGTTTTTTCAAATTAAATGATACCCCATTGTGGTGTCATTGTGGGGGAGGGGGGTGGAACACTGCTGACGGCAGTTTATGTAAATGAGATCCCATTGTGACATCATACGCTGCTAACTGCTAGTGCAAGTTCGTGATTTTTGCTAAACTGGATTTTGTGAAGTTTAAAATGTGAATAAACTGTAAAATGCACCATCAATCTGAACAAAACTTGATACATCACACACCAGGACAATGGTGAGTGGGTAACGTGGGCCAAAAATTGTAGCGCTAATATGTACCGTTTTGGCATAATTTAAGGATCACACCCCGCAGACAAACAGACGTAGAAACAAACAAGATGAGAGTTTTAGTAATATACTAGGCCAAGTGCAGATGCACCCGTTGCCGAATGTAAGATTCCCCAACCCTATCCATAGCCCCCATGAGAGGCGTGGTCCCCCAACTCAACCCATTGCCGAACGTAAGATTCCAGCACTCCTCTGCCTCCCCCAGCACTGGTCTTGAAAAAAAAAATTCCGAATTACACTTCCCCATTACAATACCAATTGACCCTCCCCCTCCTGTCCTTCCAGGAGCCATGATGGCAACATTGTTGCAAATGTCAGGTGCACTTGCTGTGATATGCCATTGAGGCAAAAAGTTCAGTGTTCCTGTCTTGCAACTTTGTATCGAAGTGTGTTGGAAGCTGTGAGGAATTATTTTAACAGTAAACATTGTTTTAAATTCAAAGTCATTTGATATTTTTTAACATTTTCAGTAATAACTTGAGAAATAAAGCATGAAATGTTCAGATAAGGTGACCCCGGCCTCAACGGGATAAATGTCAAACGGAATATGTAAAAATGTTATCGTTACCGCTGAGATGTAAAGACACACACATATACACAGACGCGTACAAGATCAGAATTTTAATAAGTATATGATATGATAGATAGATATTTATTCCATTGCTCTGTTCATTTTGGGACAGGAGGGGGAAAAAGTACAAATAATAGCTACCCAAATATCTCATGATGATCTTTCTCACTATTAAAAAAATGTTCAATTGGCTTTTACAGTCATCCTCTCCAGCAGAAATACAATGTCTCTTCAACCTATTTATAGTTGTTCCAATAGGAATTCTGCAAATGCCTCATTCTTTTAAATGTAGGTTGTTCTTTTATGTATTATTTTAATTTGAGGGATTGTGTGGGAAATGGAGAGGAAAAAAAAAACACATGAATTGTTGAAGACAGTTCGGGAAAATGCAGAACAAAATCCAATCTTGGTTTATCACGTTAAATCACAGCCACAATGTAAATCAACATTTTTAGGATCACTGTACACACGCTGGTCCTTAGCACGCAAAAACAAACATACAATTTATTTATAATATATTCTGTGTTTACAAATGCCTTTACTGAGGTGAATTATCAACCCGGAGAATGGGTTCCACTCCATTCAGAAATCAGTTTCTTACTACCTACCATCATCTTCATCAGCAACTTTCTCGCCATCATCCTCACGAGGACGGCCCGCAAGTTGGGCAAGCTCTTTGATTACCACTTCTTCTGTCAACTTGCTGTCTATGCACAGAAAGGCATCCTCCAATGCCTTGAATGCAAAGGTAAAAAAGAAAGTTAAGGAAGACATTTTAATGCTAATTTAAAGTTGTGAAATATCAATCAGACATTGGAAGGATGAACCTTGACCACACGAGAAAAGAAAAACCCTTCTGGAGTTGAATTTTGGAGGTAGCTAATGTGCAAACATAAATTGCAGGTTATATACTGATAGACAGCTAGTGGCAGATGTCACAAACTGCAGGATAGGTAGCATCTCTGGAGAGAAGGAATGGGTGACGTTTCGGGTCGAGCCGTTCTTCAGTTTGAAGAAGAATCTCGACCTGAAACATCACCCATTCCTTCTCTCCATAAATGCTGCCTGTCCCGTTGAGTTACTCTAGCAGTTTGTGTCTATCTTCGATTTAAACCTGCATCTGTAGTTCCTTCCTACAAATAGTGACTAGTATACCATTAGGTTCAGTCCTTGTATGCCAGCTATTCACACTGCATATTAATTAATATTAATAACTCATGATATCTCCAAATTTAAGAGTAATGCAGCTGGGTGGAAATGGACTGATTGAACTTCCCAGAAGCCAGTCTGGTGAATATTTGCTGCACTCCGCCTACAGCAAATCAATCACTCTTTAAGAAAGACAAAAATAGCACACTAGATAAGATCTTATCAAGACACTATACAATTATAGTAAGGAATCTATGCAGTGGAGAAACAAGAGACTGCAAATGTGGAAATCTGGAGCAAAAAAAAACAAACTGCTGGAGGATCTCAACGGAATTTGAAATTTGGAAATTCCATGTTCATACAGTGAGAACAAATGCAAACTAGACCACTATTGCCCAACAGTATGAACATTGAATCTTCTAATTTAACCACATTTCACACCCTCCACATATTATTTTTCCCAATCCTTTTGGTCAACCTAGGTTCTGCTCTCATTCTCCCATTTCCCCCCCCCCACTCAGTTTCATCTGCCCACAAATGGGCATCCTGGTTGGCAAGGACGAATTGGGCAAAAAGGCCTTGTTTCCATGTTGTATGACTATTCACATGACTTTCTGCTCTTTACCAACCTTTCCTAATCTACTCCCATCCCCCTAAACATCTGGATCCATCTTCTCATCATCCCTTCCTTATCTGATTACACATCACCTTCCAGCTTCTGTGTCAACCTACCCCCTCGTGGACTAAAAAACTGGAGGTTTCAATGGGTCAAACAGCTTCTGTGGCAGCAAAGGAGTGGTCGATGTTTCAGTTTGAGATAATAGATCAGGACTAAAAGCAGCAGTAGGGAAGAGAAGGGATGGAAAAACAATGGACACTAAGGAGATGCCGTCGAGGGATCCATCTATGACAGCGGTGGGGTCAATAGTCTTTCCCTGATGATGGAGACAAGCGATCAAGGAAGGGGAGAGAGATAGTGGAAATGAATCTGAGATATGGGTGGAAATTAGTGGTAAAGTTAACGCGATCAAGGAGTTACATGGTTACAGGAGGCAGTCCCGATACAGAGGATAAAGCATTAGGTGTGTGTTATTAGAGGGAAATTGATAGTGTCTCTGTTCATGGAAGAACCGGAGGATTTCTGATTTAAGTGTTCCAGCTTCTGCAGCGTTTTGGTTTCTGAAAACTTGCATAAGCAAATTTGCTTCAAGCAGAGCATGGGGAACAAATGTAATTCATCAGTGGAAATACTGCTTAAATAAATGCTGGAGCTGTGTGAATTTACATAGCTCTTTAGCATCACCCAGTGGTAGAAATATTAAATAGTGAAGAATTAAATAATCTAAACTGGCCTTAGAAGCTCAAATACATCTTTCTTTCACACATGCAAATGAAGGTTAATGGTTGTCCTGGCATTAGCATCTACCGTAGAAAGTTAATAAAATGTCCTAGCCCCTCAAAGATGGATGGATGATCTTTAAGACGAGCCAGTGAGATCCAAAATGACCCCTTTCTATTTCCATGTAGTAAAACCACCAAAATGGATCCCAAAATAGGTTTCCATCTGCAATGCTAGCCAAAGTACCTTAGTGCCATTTTAAGATCTTACAGACCTCATATGCCTTAAATGGGACCTAAATAGATTTTATCCAATCAATCAGTCAAAAATTAAAAAAGGTAGGAAAAGCTACCTTCCAGAACATTTAACAATATAAAGAGTGGAAAAACTAACAATACAAGAAAAATAAAATTACTGCATCACAGGTGCCAGCGGGGAAGCTACTTTGGAAGAAATAAAGGTTTTTAATAAGCCAATGAACCAGTAGAAATAAATCCGTGATGAGTTTAGGATTTTTGTCATTCATGTTATAGGCCAATTCCCAACACTGGAACAAGCCCAAAAACCCTCCACCTTCCACTCCATTGCATTGAAACATGCATACCATAAAACGCTCACATTATTTTCAGATCCAAGTTCAACAGTATATTACGCAAGTCCATTTTTATCAGAAAGGATGAGAAATTTCAGCTATAAATTGTGGAGAGGTTTGGGGCTATATACTTGAAGGAAAATGCAAAGGATATTTGACAAAAGTGTGCAAGATCATGACAGATTTACACTGGTCTGACAGAATGGATCTAATCGGTAGATAGTTCAAGCAGCTCAGGCCACTGATTACAGTGGTAGTAGACAAAGAATACTGGGGATGGGGAAAATATATTTGGAACATGAAGTAGATCTTATTTGGAACTAGCTTCCAGCATTCTTCCAGGTACCAAAATCAGTCAGAGTTTTCATCAGAGAATTGGAAAAGCACTTGAGGTTTAGGAAGAAAGTTGAACAGAGTGGGCATGATTGCATTGTTTTAATGCAATGGCACATATGCCTGGGTCAACATTCTGCTTTGATACCAATGAAAGTAATCCCATATAATATTCTAATAATACTCATTGAAAGTAATCCCATTCACCAGCACACCTCCACCTCAATGATTGCTTCAGGGCTCGAAATTAACGGTTGCCCGGGTGCCAATGGTGACCTAAATGCCATGCCATTTTGCCCGGCTTGGCAAGCACCCGGGACACCTCTCGTTCAACTCTGAGCAGGCCCCTCTCTATCTCTATCTCTATCTCTCTCTCTCTCTCTCTCTCACTCTCCGTCTCTGCCCGCCATCTATATCCGTGTCCGGGCCGCCGCTCTCCACCCGCCTTACACATGCGCATTGCCACGTCCAGCACATGATCGGCCGTGGTTGTGCGCATGCGCCGGCATGCACATGCGCAATGCCACCGCAACTGGTCGGCGTCGGACACTTTCTCCCTCCCTTTGCATTGTGGGAGATCTGGCCGCCATTGCTGTTCGGTTGCCGCCTCGCCGCGACCGCTGAAAACCAACGCAGAATCACTCCCTGAAGCTGGAGTAACTTGCTTCTTGTTTCCTGGTCCTCCAAATATATTCCAAATGGAATTTAAACTGTAATGGACCCACCACCACCAAACTCCAAAAAATAACAGCCTATTGCATTTTATCTGTTTAGTGGTGTGTGTGTGTGTGTGTGTGTGTGTGTGTGTGTGTGTGTGTGTGTGTGTGTGTGTGTGTGTGTGTGTGTGTGTGTGTGTGTGTGTGTGTGTGTGTGGTCTATAGACACACTGAACTTTTATCTCCTGTTCTGTATTACATTTACATATTCTGTTGTGCTGCAGCAAGCAAGAATTTCAACTCAACAGGTCAGACAGAATTTCTGGACAAAAGGGAAATATTGTTTTGGGATGGGCTGAAAGTTTCCTGCACACCTTTGGAGTGTGGAAGGAAACAAGAGCACCCGGTGAAAACCCATGCGATCAAATGGAAAATGCGATCAAAATGAGCAAACTCCATACGGACAGCACCCATATTCAGATCTATTCTGGGTCTCTGGCAATTTTAGGCAGCAACTTTATGGCCAATGTACTGCCACATAGTCTTCAACTGAATTAAAACATACAGTAGCTGTAAAGGGGGACACAACGTCACTTAGAGATTTAAGACCAAAAATAGAAACATAGAAAATAGGTGCAGGATGCCATTTGGCACTTCGAGCCAGCACTGCCATTCATTGTGATCATGGCTGATCGTTCCCAATCAATAACCCGTGCCTGCCTTCTCCCCATATCCCTTGATTCCACTAGCCCCTAGAGCGCTATCTAACTCTCTCTTAATCCATCCAGTGATTTGGCCTCCACTGCCCCCTGTGGCAGGGAATTCCACAAATTCACAGCTCTCTGGGTGAAAAAGTTTTTACTCACCCCAGTCTTTATTCTAAGACTGCGGCCTCTGCTTCTGGACTCGCCCAAATTGGGAAATTTTTACCTGCATCGAGCTTGTCCAGTCCTTTTATAATTTTATATATTTCTATAAGATCCCCCCTCATCCTTCTAAACTCCAGTGAATGCAAGCCTAGTCTTTTCAATCTTTCCTCATGACAGTCCTGCCATTCCAGGGATCAATCTCATGAACCTACGCTGCACTGCCTCGATCACAAGGATGTCCTTCCTCAAATTAGGAGACCAAAACTGTACGCAATACTCCAGATGTGATCTTACCAGAGCTCTATACAACTGCAGAAGAACCGCTCTACTTCTACTTCTACAGTGAACTCCTCTTGTTATGAAGGCCAACATTCCATTAGCTTTCTACACAGCCTGCAGTACCTGCATGCCAACCTCACATTTATCTATATTATACTGCATCCACCACGCATCTGCCCACTCACTCAACCTGTCCAGGTCACCCTGCAACCTCCTAACATCCTCTTCACAGTTCACACTGCCACCCAGCTTTGTCTCATCTGCAAACTTGCTCGTGTTGCTCCTAATTCCCTCTTCCAAATCGTTAATATATATATATGGTAAACAGTTGCTGCCCCAACACTGAGCCATGTGGCACTCCACTGCCTGCCATTCTGAAAAGGACCCGTTCACTCCTACTCTTTGCTTCCTGTCTGCCAACCAATTTTCTATCCATGTCAACACCCTACCCCCAATACCATACACTCTAATTTTAGTCACCAGTCTCCCGTGCGGGACCTTATCAAAGGCTTTCTGAAAGTTTAAATACACCATATCCACTGGCTCCCCTACATCCATTTTACTTGTCACATCCTCAAAAAATTCCAGAAGATTAGTCAAGCATGATTTTCCTTTCATAAATCCATGCTGACTTGGACTAATCCTTTTACTGCTATCCAAATGCCTCATTATACCTCTTCAATAATTGACTCCAGCATTTTTCCCACCATCGAAGTCAGGCTAACTGGTCTGTAATTCCATTTTCTCTCTCGCTCCTTTCTTGAAAAGTGGGATAACATTAGCTATCCTCCAATCCACAGGAACGGATCCTGAATCTATTGAACATTGGAAAATGATCACTAATGCGTCCACTATTTCTAGAGCCACCTCCCCGAGGACCCTGGGATGCAGACCATCAGGCCCAGGGGATTTATCATCCTTCAGTCCCATTAGCCTACCCAATACTATTTCTCGCCTAATGAAAATGTATTTCAGTTCCTTGACCCCCTTAGATCCTCTGTCCTCCAGTACATCTGGGAGATTGTTTGTGCCTTCCTTAGTGAAGACAGATCCGAAGTACCTGTTCAACTCTTCTGCCATTTCCTAGTTTCCAATAATAATTTCACCTGTTTCTGCCTTCAAGGGACCCACATTTGACTTTGCTACTCTTTTTCCGGTAACATATATCTAAAGAAGCTTTTACTGTCCTTCTTTATATTCCTGGCAAGCTTCCCTTCGTACTTCATCTTTTCAGCCCGTATTGCCCGTTTTGTTTCCTTCTGTTATCCTATTAAAGTTTCCCAATTCTCTGGCTTCCGGCTACTCTTTGCTGTCTTATACATCTTTTATTTTAGTTTTATTTTATCCCTAACTTCTCTTGTCAGCCACGGTCACCTCCTACTCCCCTTAGAATCTTTCTTCCTTTTTCCTGGATAGTTTCTTTTTTTTTAGTAACCAAAGTTATCAATGTATACATTTTTTGTGTGTGTGAAAATAAAATACAATGCACAGCTGGTGGACATGCTGCCTCACACGCGAGAGATCTGTGTACGATCCTGACCTCGGGCACTATGTGTTGAATTTGCACATCCTCCCTGCAAGCGTGTGGGTTTCCTCCCACATCCCAAAGACGCATTGGCTTTGTAGGTTAACTTGTCTCTGTAAAATTGCCCCTAATGTGTAGGGAGTGGGTGAGGAAAGTGGGATAGCAGAGCTTGTGTGAATGGGTAGACAAAAATACTGCAGAAACTCAGCAGGTGAGGCAGCATCTATGGGGCGAAGGAAATAGGCGACGTTTCGGGTCAAGACCCTTCTTCAGACTGATGTGAGGGTGGGGGGTGGGAAGAAGAAAGGAAGAGACGGAGACAGTGGGCTGAGGGGGGTGGTAGATTGCAACCTTCATGTGGTCCGCCCTGTTTCGACAAATGCAATCAACCTGGCATGCACAATCAAATAGAACAAGTTGTCCAACAACTTTAGGCTGTGCACGCCATAAGCAAGAAGAAGAGTGGGCTGAGGGAGAGCTGGGAAGCGGAGGAGAAAGCAGGGACTCCCTAAAATTGGAGAAGTCAATGTTCATACCGCTGGGGTGTAAACTGCCCAAGCGAAATATGAGGTGCTGCTGCTCCAATTTACAGTGGGCCTCACTCTGACCATGGAGGAGGCCCAGGACAGAATGGTCGGATTTGGAATGGGAGGGGGAGTTGAAGTGCTGAGTCACCGGGAGATCAGGTTGGTTATTGCGAACCGAGCGGAGGTGTTGGGCAAAGCGATCGCCAAGTCTACGCTTGGTCTCACCGATATAGAGCAGCTGACACCTAGAGCAGCGGATGCAATAGATGAGATTGGAGGAGGTGCAGGTGAACCTCTGCCGCACCAGGAAAGACTGCTTGGGTCCTAGAGTGGAGTCGAGGGGGGAGGTAAAGCGACAAATGTAGCATTTCCTGCGGTTGCAAGGGAAAGTGCCAGGAGAGGGGGCTGTTTCAGTGGGAAGGGACAAATTGACCAGTGAGTTACCAAGGGAGCGGTCTCTGTGGAAAGCGGGGTGGGGGGTGGGAAAAAGAAAGGAAGAGGCGGAGACAGTAGGCTGTGGGAGACCTGGGAATGGGAGGGGAAGGAGGGAGAAAGCAAGGACTACCTGAAATTGGAGAAGCCAATGTTCATACCGCTGGGGTGTAAACTACCCAAGCGAAATACGAGGTGCTGTTCCTCCAATATGCGGCGGGCCTCACTCTGGCCATGGAGGAGGCCCAGGACAGAAAGGTCAGATTCGGAATGGGAGGGGGAGTTGAAGTGCTGAGCCACCGGGAGAGGGTTTACCGGGCTGCCAAATGAAGAGAGAGGGAAGCGGCTTCTGACCGTGGAAACCCACAGCTGGAATGAGCACGCAGGGTTTAACGAGCCATGTGTGACCATTGGACAAACTGCTGTAATAATAATGTTAAAAAGTGTGATGAATCTGATTTGTCTTGAAATGAATCTGTTCTACGATCACAGCACAGAGATCCACAGACACACGAGGAATATCTTCCTGCACTATTTGCGCGCGCGCGCACACACACACGCACACACTGACTGAGAGAGAGAAATACAGGGACAAAGACAGACAGAGAGAGACAGACAGACAGAGAGCTTTAAAGTATATAGATGATAGATATTCCCTTATTTTTTGTATGCTGCATTTTAGACAAAATTCACAATGAAGTCTTCCTCTGTCTCCTTCAATCCAAGAAAAAAAAATCCAACTCATCCAGTAGGTAACTTCATAACTGAAATATTCCAATTCTGGCAACATTCTGGTGAATTTCCTCTGTACACTCTCCAGTGTAATTACTTTCCTATTGTATGACAATCAGAACTCTAGTTGCCACCCAATCTAATCTCTTTATAAGTGCTAAAGAAGGAACTGCAGATGCTGGAGAATCGAGGGTACACAAAAAGCTGGAGAAACTCAGCGGGTGCAGGAGAATCGAGGGTAGATGCTGCTGCACCCGCTGAGTTTCTCCAGCTTTTTGTGTACCCTCTTTATAAGTGCTGCCTGAACTTGCCAAATGCTGTTCCTGCAACACCCTCCAAACCCACTGGCTGGAGAAGTAAACTAATATCTGCAACTCTCCTCAAGCAAAATCCAGAATTGACTCCCCAACTATACTTGGTTTGCCCAAACACCGCAATCTACTCCAAGATCTGATAAAGCAACAGATTACCAGATGGCCGAGGGGTATTTGTACATTTACCTATAATTGGATTCAAGTATGTTCTCAATGCCTTCTTAAACAGGTGTAACATCCCCAACATGTTCTGGGAAACTTTTGCCCATGTCCACTGGGAATGAGAGTTGACATTTGTAACCTTCTGCCCATTTGTCACAAGCACACAGAAGCCCAGCATACATGGTGTAAGTCACAGGTCACTTCCCAAAACACCCACCCATCTACCCTGTCAAGCACCTACTTGTCCCATTTGTGACAGACTCTGTGGTTCCACCTCAGACCTGGGTGGAAACAAATCATTCTCAATCCATGTGAAATCTCTAAATGAGTGATATTCCCAATATCATTATACTTTCTATTTTGGGGAAGAGGAGAGGTAATGCTGGATTAGTGCACAAGAAACATCATTCTCCAAATCTGCCATTGTGACATGGATTATGCATGTGAATTTTTCTTAAATCAACAAAAACAATTTGAATCCTAATCATTTGGACCAGGTTGCTGTTTCAAAAGCCTCGTTGCTCAGATTTCAAAAGCAGCATGTTTTAAAATGTGAAAATTATACCTTCTGCAATTTTCCATTTCTGTAAGCTTGTTGATCCTTAATAACGTCTGGCAGATACTTTGCACAGTATAGTGCGACCTCTTCACCTGAAAGAAAGTAATTAAAATATAATTTATTTGAAAGAGAGGAAACATATCATGCAAAGGGAATGGAGTTCCCAGCGCGGCCTGCGGACTTCGGGAGCTGTGGTCTCCGGTAGGAAGTGGCCGTTTTGGAACTCCAAGCCGCTGAGAGTGTTCTTCTGTTCCGACGCCGGAGTTCCATCATCCTGGTGAGAGGGCCTGAAACATCGGGCGGTCCATAGTGACGACTGCGGAGGCTTCAAAAGGCCCTGACAACGAGTGAACGTTGAGGAAGTGGACTGAACTTTGCTGCCTTCCCTCAGTGGGAAAACGTTGATCCCGCTGTGAGGGGGATGTTTTTTATGTTTAATGTTAAATTCTATAATATTGTGTTTATTTTATATGTGTGCTGCAATGGCAACTCAAATTTCACTGTACCAATTGGTGTATGTGACAATAAATGTCCTTTGTCCTTTGAGTTGGTGAAGGGTGTTTAGGATGTAGTAGCATTATTATACCAGAGTTGAAAGGACAGAAGAAACAGAATTGTAAACCATTCCACATTTGAGACAGGTGGTCACTCCAAAACCACAGGAGGCAGAAAAGTGGGTCACGGTTAGGAGAGGCAAGGGGCAGAGGCAGGGACTAGAGAGTACCCCGGTGGCTGTACACCTTGGCAATAAGTACTCCTGTTTGAGTACTGTTGGGGGGCACAGCCTACCTGGGGGTAGCAACAGCGACCAGGCCTCCGGTACAAAGACCGGCCCTGTTGCTCAGAAGGGTAAGGAAAAGAAGAGGAGGGCAGCAGTAATAGGGGACTCTATAGTTAGGGGTCAGATAGGCGATTCTGTGGACACAGTCAGGAGACCCGGATGGTAGTTTGCTTCCCTGGTGCCAGGGTCCGGGATGTGACTGAACGTGTCCAAGATATCTTGAAATGGGAGGGAGAGGAGCCAGAGGTCGTGGTACATATAGGTACCAATGAGATAGGTAGAAAAAGAGAGGAGGTCCTGAAAGGAGAATTTAGGGAGTTAGGAAGAGTGTTAAGGAGAAGGACCGCAAAGGTAACAATCTCAGGATTACTGCCTGTGCCACGCGACAGTGAGAGTAGGAATGGAGCAAGGTGGAGGATCAATGCGTGGCTAAAGGACTGGTGCAGAGCGCAGAGATTCAAGTTTCTGAATCATTGGGACCTCTTTTGGGGAAGGTATGACCTGTACAAAAAGGACGGGTTGCACTTGAACCCGAGGGGAACCAATATCCTGGCGTGGAGATTTGCAAAGGCTACTGGGGAGACTTTAAACTAGATCGGTTGGGGGGAGGGACTCAAATAGAGAAGGCAAGTAGTCCGTTTGTGAGGCAGGAGGCAGAGAAGAGAAGCAGTCAGACGCAACAGGTAGGGAGGAAAGAAGAAAAAAATAAGAAACGGAGAATAAGAAGTGGAGGGTTTCTTAAATGTGTGAGCAGAGAGACAGAGGGGTGTAAAATGAGGATATGAGCAATAGGTAGCAAGGTGAAAAGTGGCAGGAAAACAAATCCAGGGCAAAAATCTAAAAGGGCCACTTTTCAACATAAGTGTAAACGAGCCAAGACCAAGCCTGAAGGCTTTGTGTCTCAATGCGAGGAGCATTCGTAATACGGTGGACGAGTTGAATGTGCAGATACTTATTAATAATTATGATGTAGTTGGGATCACGGAGACATGGCTCCAGGGTGACCAGGGCTGGGAGCTGAACATCCAGGGATATTCAATATTCAGGAAGGATAGACAGAGAGGAAAAGGAGGTGGGGGGAGATTAACGCAATAGAAAGGAATGACATTAGCTTGGAGGATGTGGAATCGATATGGGTAGAGCTGCGAAACACTAAGGGGCAGAAAACGCTAGTGGGTGTTGTGTACAGGCCACCTAACAGTAGTAGAGGAGTTGGGGATGGCATCAAACAGGAAATTAGAAATGCGTGCAACAAAGGTAAAACCGTTATAATGGGTGACTTCAATCTACATATAGATTGGGTCAATCAAATTGGCAGGGGTGCTGAGGAAGAGGATTTCTTGGAATGTATGCAGGATAGTTTTCTAAACCAACATGTGGAGGAACCAACGAGAGAGCAGGCTATTCTAGACTGGATATTGAGTAATGAGGAAGGGTTTGTTAGCAGCCTTGTTGTACATGGCCCCTTGGGCAAGAGTGACCATAATATGGTTGAGTTCTTCATTAGGATGGAGAGTGACATTGTTAATTCAGAAACACGGGTCCTGAACTTAAAGAAAGGTAGCTTTGAGGGTATGAGACGCGAATTGGCCAAGATTGACTGGCAACTGATTCTTGAAGGGTTGACGGTGGATATGCAATGGAAGGCATTTAAAGACGGCATGGATGAACTACAACAATTGTTCATCCCAGTATGGCAAAAGAATAAATCAGGGAAGGTGGCGCATCCGTGGATAACGAGGGAAATCAGGGATAGTATCAAAGAAAAAGATGAGGCGTACAAATTAGCCAGAAAAAAGCAGCCTACCAGAGGACTGGGAGAAATTCAGAGACCAACAGATGAGGACAAAGGGCTTAATTAGGAAAGGGAAAATGGAGTATGAAAGAAAACTGGCAGGAAACATAAAAACTGACTGCAAAATTTTTATCGATATGTGAAGCGCAAAAGATTAGTTAAAACAAACGTAGGTCCCTTGCAGTCAGAAACGGGTGAATTGATCATGGGGAACAAGGACATGGCAGACCAATTGAATAACTACTTTGGTTCTGTCTTCACTAAGGAAGACATAAATAATTTGCCGGAAATAGCACGGGATCGCGGGTCAAATGAGATGGAGGAAATGAGTGAAATCCAGGTTAGCTGGAAAGTGGTGTTGGGTAAATTGAATGGATTAAAGGCCGATAAATCCCCAGGGCCAGATAGGCTGCATCCCAGGGTACTTAAGGAAGTAGCCCCAGAAATAGCAGATGCCTTAGTGATAATTTTTCAAAACTCTTTAGATTCTGCAGTAGTTCCTGAGGATTGGAGGGTAGCTAATGTAACCCCACTTTTTAAAAAGGGAGGGAGAGAGAAAACGGGGAATTACAGACCAGTTAGTCTAACATCGGCAGTGGGGAAACTGCTAGAGTCAATTATTAAAGATGGGACAGCAGCGCATTTGGAAAGTGGTGAAATCATTGGACAAAGTCAGCATGGATTTACGACGGGTAAATCATGTCTGACGAATCTTATTGAATTTTTTGAGGATGTAACTAGTAGAGTGGATAAGGGAGAAGCAGTGGATGTGTTATATCTGGACTTTCAGAAGGCTTTAGACAAGGTCCCACACAAGAGATTGGTATACAAACTTAAAGCACACGGTATTGGTGGTTCAGTATTGATGTGGATAGAGAACTGGCTGGCAGACAGGAAGCAAAGAGTAGGAGTGAACGGATCCTTTTCAGGATGGCAGACAGTGACTAGTGGGGTGCCGCAAGGCTCAGTGCTGGGACTCCAGCTATTTACAATATACATTAATGATTTGGACGAGGGAATTAAATGCAACATCTCGAAGTTTGCGGATGACACGAAGCTGGGGGACAGTGTTAGCTGTGAGGAGGATGCTAGGAGGCTGCAGGATGACTTGGATAGACTGGGTGAGTGGGCAAATGCATGGCAGATGCAGTATAATGTGGATAAATGTGAGGTTATCCACTTTGGTAGCAAAAACAGGAAGGTAGACTATTATTTGAATGGTGACCGATTAGGAAAAGGGGAGATGCAGCGAGACCTGGGTGTCATGGTACACCAGTCATTGAAAGTTGGCATGCAGGTGCAGCTGGCTGTGAAGAAAGCGAATGGTATGTTAGCATTCATAGCAAAAGGAATTGAGTACAAGAGCAGGGAGGTTCTACTGCAGTTGTACAGGGTCTTGGTGAGGCCACACCTGGAGTATTGCGTACATTTTGGTCTCCTAATCTGAGGAAGACATTCTTGCCAGAGAGGGAGTACAGAGAAGGTTCACCAGACTGATTCCTGGGATGGCAGGACTTTCATATGAAGAAAGACTGGATAGACTTGGCTTGTACTCGCTAGAATTTAGAAGATTGAGGGGGGATCTTATAGAGACGTACAAAATTCTTAAGGGGTTGGACAGGCTAAATGTAGGAAGATTGTTCCCGATGTTGGGGAAGTCCAGAACAAGGGGTCACAGTTTAAGGATAAGGGGGAAATCTTTTATGACCAAGATGAGAAAATCATTTTTCACACAGAGATTGGTGAATCTGTGGAATTCTCTGCCACAGTAGGTAGTTGAGGTCAGTTCATTGGCTATATTTAAGAGGGAGTTAGATGTGGCCCTTGTGGCTAAAGGGATCAGGGGGTATGGAGAGAAGGCAGGTACAGGATACTGAGTTGGATGATCAGCCATCATCATATTGAATGTCGGTGCAGGCTCGAAGGGCCGAATGGCCTACTCCTGTACCTATTTTCTATGTTTCTATGTAAGTGAAAGGATAAGTTGCAGGGCTACAGGAAATATAGATTTGGATTGAAAGGATAGTTGAGCCGTGAGCAGGGATTGGCTGAATAGACTGAATGGCATCCCTCTCACATTTTCCTTGTATGTCTTCACCTACATTGCCAGGAACTTTAAGTACAGCAAATGAAGATGTAAGCAACTGAGCAATAGTTCAGCTCTTTGACTTCTCCAATACTTCCGATGTCAAGGAATACTCATTTGATGGTTGACCTGTCTCCAGTGTGCTAATGCACATTGGCAACAAATCTTCCCAAAGCATCAGTTATCTCATCTATTGAGATCTATAATTTGTAGCGTGCAACTTCATCTCTAATTTTCTGCACAACAATGTTGAAGTTGCTGTCAACATAATTTTTCCGTAATGATGACTCGCTTGGTACATGTTCCTCTGTGTATTTCCCTCAAAAACCTCCGAGAGATTTGTTTTCCAATTTCCACAGTGGAATTCCAGCATCAATGAATGCGTTGCACAGATCACTCGAAAACTTAGATTTGCGATTGGAGCCAGCGGTAAATGTTGTGAGGAGGCAAGTTTGCGTATTTCCTACCTTCTGTTTCTCTGCCACCAACTTGTGTTTAGCTGTCTGTACATGCATAGAGATGAAATATTTTTTCTCATGATTCACTGCTTTCTCACATGCGTTGCAAAACAGCACGCAGTTGGCTGTAGAGAATATATCACTCCCGTACACTCTCACCAAATCGTTCAGTTTTATACAAGGCGTTGACTTGACTTTAGGCATTTTGATGCTTGCAGGGGTAGATCTTACAGGAGCGGGGATGCAGACCTCTACAGGCAGGCCAAGTACAAGCTAAGAAGAGGAATCAGAGCTGCCAAGGAAAGGTACTCTGAGAAGTTGAGGAGCAAGTTCTCAGCAAATTACTCTTTTTCAGTGTGGAAGGGTTGCAAGAAATCACAAGCTACAAGACTAAACCCCCCCCCCCCCCCCCCCCCCCCCCCCCCCCGCGCGCTCCTTGGACAATCGTCAGCTGACCAACGACCTGAACGAGTTCTACTGCAGTTTCGATAAACAGAAACTTAATCCTGGTAACCCCAACCAACAGTTCACACCTACTCACAGCTTGACTCCAGTTTGAAAAGATTGGGCCCTTCCCCACCGAGTCCTCCCCGATCACCACTTCACACCTACTTAAAGCATGACTCCAGTTTGCAAAGACTGGACCCTTGCCCAAGCACCCAATAGACCCTTTCCCAAGCAGGAGTAGGCCATTCAGCCCTTCGAGCCAGCATTGATTTGGCTGATCATCCCCAATCAGTACCCCGGTCCTGCCTTCTCCCCATATCCCGACTGCTATTTTTAAGAGCCCTCTCTCTTGAAAGCATCCAGAGAACCTGCCTCCACCCGAGGCAGAGAATTCCACAGACTCGCCACCCTCTGTGAGAAAGTGTTTCCACGTCTCAGATGCTTCAGATGTGAAAAACATCTTTCTACCCCAGCTGAGGTCACTGGTGCATACCCAAAACAAGCTACAAACTCTATATTCATATTGATATCTTGTGCCTAATAACAACCTTTGAGAACTTTAGCTGTGTTTTGTATTTCTTCAAGATCTTTGTTAGCCAAAATCACTCTCTCACATTTTCCTTGTATGTCTTTACCAACTTACTCCTTATTCTTAAACTGTGGCCCCTGGTTCTGGACTCCCCAAACAGCGGGAACATGTTTCCTGCCTCTAGTGTGTCCAAACCCTTAACAATCTTATAGGTTTCAATGAGATACCCTCTCATCCTTCTAAACTCCAGAGTGTACAAGCCCAGCCGCTCCATTCTCTCATCTGTTTGTGGAAGCCAGCAACATTCACAACTGAAGGGCAGCAAACAGCAAATAAAAGGAATTATCCATATTCCTGTCAAAGCCATATATATCTCAATTGCTCAAGAGGAAATTTTACCCAATTCATTTTTTATTACTAGGTTCGTGGTTGGGGGCGATGGAAGGTGATGCTGGATCACTGTGCACCAAGCATCACTGTTTTTACATATTAGCATCAAAAGGTGAAAACTCTATGCAATGTCATTTTCCTCAAGCACTGATTGCAGGGAAGTCAATACTGGGAACAGTTTAATGGTGAAAAGGATAATAACAGGTCTTGTAAGGAGTTTATTCAGATTCACTTTAAAAGGCCCATTTCTGTTGTTGATACTGCTGTATAATCCTACCCCCAAATACATAACCTTACATGAAGGCACAAAAAATTACATTACATGAAAAATACACAATTCCCCATACTCTCTTACCTCCATGACCATCATAGACTGCAAACATAGCAGTTTCACCATCCAATTCAGGTATACAATTGTGGGCGTCCTAAAGCAAAAGAATACAACACATTTCAATCAACCGACACAAAATTGAATAACACAAAATAGCTTGCTCTCACTAATATACTTATTAGACCCAATAGTCTGCATGCATGGTTCATCAGCTTCTATTATTAAATATCATTTTAATAACTTGAAATGTATGCGACAGCATTCGGTGTCAATAATTCTTAAATAATCTGAGTTTTATTTCTAACTTTCCCAATTCAGCTGAAAGGTGATCAACGAAAAATATTAACTCAGGGCGGGCGTACTAAATGTTGTACCTTTATCGTTTATGAGTGGACTGTGGACGGCTTGATTGTATTCATGCATTGTCGGTTCTTTAACTGGACAGCAAGTAAACAAAAGCTTTTCACTGTATCTCGGTACACATGACAATAATAAAGTAAACCATAATTCCCAGCTTCAACCAGTTTCCTGGTGGTGGGGAAAACCTAAAGGGAAGGGTTAATTGTTATGTAAATATTTGTTTTTTATCTTTTGCATTTCCTGAATATTGCTTATGACCCAAATGATTGATTGAAAGATACAGCATGGAAACATGCCCATCTGTCCAGCGAGTCCACGCCAACCATCACTCCTACGCACACTCGTTCTATGTTATCCCACCTTCATATCCATTCCCTACATGAGGGGCAATTTCCAGACGGCAATTAACCTACAGTATCACACTTCTTTGGAATGTTGGAGGAAAGCAAAGCAACTGGAGGAAACCCACGTGGTCACAGGTAGATCATGCAAACTCCAAACAGACAACGCCCAAGGTCAGGATTAAATCCGGGTCTCTGGTACTGTGAGACAGCAGCACTGCAAACAACTACACGGTGCCACCCCAAATAAGCAAAAAATGCAAAATTTGCGTTTTTAAGTAGGATGGAAACTACAAGTGTAAAGAAACAATTAATAATTTACTGTTTTCAGTTTTGGTGCCTCATTACCAAAATAATGTTAATTCAATAATATTAACATTACTTTAAAAGTAAGACACTCAAAAACTGCAAACAGTAAAATCAGAATTCTATCTTAGTTTTCTTCTGAAACAAGCACATTTCAAGCTGTTCTTTAGAATACGTCTCCTCTTAAAAAATGTCTTAATTTCCCAAAATAGGGGAATAGATTGTCTTTTTAGTAAACAAAGTTTTACCATTCTTTTTTTTCTCCCACAAAAGCACTGATGAAAATTAATACTAGATTCATCAAGATAACAAAGCATGGCCATTAAAGGCAAATATATGAAGTTTTTTAAAAATCAATTCACGTGGAATTATACATGCCAGATGTTTCAAGGTGACGCAAAACTTCAAAGCACCTCTGGTACGAGCTGTAGATTTTCACAATGCAACCATTTATCGTTTGCTGCAGTTATGTCCTTTGACCATCTCTTGTCAGTTAGTGTAATGTTTAACCCTGTCAGATGGGTATAGTCGGTTTTAGCAGCTATTATCATAAAATGCCTTTAGTAATTTCCTTGCAACCTGTATATTTTGTTGTGGATAAATTATGTGGGAAGTGAGAGTGTTTCTGTACCAATAGCAATATTCGGTCCTTCACAAAAAACGTGCTTGCATCAATCTGTAGTGTGCATGGTTAAGCATATATATATTACCATAGTCCAGGTTTTATTGACACAGGTTGATCATACGCTGAATAATCCAACCACATTTTGGTTTGGAAGTGGAAAGAAATCATGGAAATTCCATTAATTGCAATGTGTAAAAAGAGTTGAGATACTGTATTATAATGTTGCTGCATGTCACTGTGGTATATATCATGCCTTGATTGGTGCATATGTTTAGTTTTCGGCTTTATTTCAAGCAGAAATAATATGTGAATGCTTCATTGAACACAATTCCGACTGTAACTATGCAATTCGTCCGAGCACATTATTGCACGCGTCATGCAAGCCGTCTTAAATGACCACCTAAACTGTCATTTTGAAACCTAAAAAGCTGCCGAGGTGGCCCGGCTGGCAACAGGGAAAAAAGGTAAGGTGAGAGCCCTGACACACCCACCACCTTTTATGCCATATGAAATCTTTCCCCTCATGATTTTAAATATCTCTAATCTTAAATAGATCCCACGGACAAACAATTTTCAGTGTATCCAGCTTGTACTTATAGCTCAAGCCCTGTGATCCGAGTACCAGCCTTGTGAATCTTTTCTGCACCCTTTCCAGTTTAATGACATCCTTCTTATATCCAGGCAACAAGAAATGCACATAATTTTCAAAGTGTGGTCGCACCAAGAACTTGTACAGTTGTGGCATTATGTCCCAACTCGTACTCAATGCTCAGACCATTGAAAGCTAGCGCATCAAATGCCTTCTTCATTTTCCATTCCACCTGTACCTCCACTTCCAGGGAACTATGTACCTGTACCCCAAGGTCTCTGTTCTACAATACTTTCCAATGCCCTACCATTTATATCTAGAGAAATCCAGAATTGTGCCACCCCCAGGTGAAAAGCGTTATCCTAGTATTCCCGCGTATTCTTCTAAGAATTACTTTAAGCCTATGCCTCCTAGTTTTTAATCCATCTACAAGTACATTAGATAAAATAGATAAGATAAGGTACAACATGTCCATACCCTTCTACATCTTGAATCTTGATGTGCCTGTCTAAATGTAATGATCACTAGACTAAGTGGGACCCATTGGGTCCCTGTCACACAGGAGGCTTGGTCCCCCAACGCCATTCACCAATAGCTCCCAACTGCACAGGCGCAGCTCATTTCCCCTCATCCCTAGCACTCTCTCCCCTCCTCTTCACCCTCCCTCTTCTTTCCCCTCTCCTCCTGCCCAATCCCTCCCTCACCTCTCTCCCTCTCCCCTATCATTGCACTCCCTCCATAACTCATCTACCCACCCTATCTCTCCATCCCCCACTCCCCACATCCATCCCTCCACACCTCCCCCACTGCCCTCCTCTCCCTCTATTCTCCACCTTGGACATTAAAATCATACTGAATATAATTAACTGAAATGAATAAGGTAAGCATTATGTGGCCAATGGCAAAACATGAAAGAACGTGGAAGATGATGATGGATCTTCTGAAAGAGAAATCCCTGGCTGGTTTTAACATTTCAAGAAATGTACTAACATATAACATTCATCTTGTCTGAGAGGAAACAAGTACAGATGTGATAATGGCAGAACATTTCACCTATAACCATATAACAATTACAGCACGGAAACAGGCCCTCTCGGCCCTTCCAGTCCGTGCCGACCATTTGTTTTCCCCTAGTCCCATCTACCTGCACTCAGACCATACCCTTCCATTCCCTTCACGTCCATATACCTATCCACTTTACTCTTAAATGTTAAAATCGATCCTGCCTCCACCACTTCTGCTGGAAGCTGATTCCACACAGCCACCACCCTCTGAGTAAAGAAGTTCCCCCTCACGTTACCCCAAAACCTCTGTCCCTTAATTCTCATGTCATGCCCTCTTGTTTGAATCTTCCCTACCCTCAATGGGAAAAACGTATCCACGTCAACTCTGTCTATCCCTTTCATCATTTTAAAGACCTCAATCAAGTCCCCCCTTAACCTTCTGCGCTCCAAAGAATAAAGACCTAACTTGTTCAACCTTTCTCTGTAACATAGTTGCTGGAACCCTGGCAACATTCTAGTAAATCTCCTCTGTACTCTCTCTATTTTGTTGACATCCTTCCTATAACTAGGCGACTAAAATTGTACACCATACTCCAGAATTGGTCTTACCAATGCCTTGTACAATTTTAACATTACTTCCCTACTCCTATATTCAATGCTCTGATTTATAAAGGCCAGCACACCAAAGGCTTTCTTTACCACCCTATCTACATGCGATTCCACCTTCAGGGAACTATGCAGTTATTCCTAGATCCCTCTGTTCCACAGCATTCCTCAATTCCCTACCATTTGCCATGTACGTCCTATTTGGATTTGTCCTGCCAAGATGTAGCACTTCACACTTATCAGCATTAAACTCCATCTGCCATCTTTCAGCCCACTTTTCCAAATGGCCCAAATCTCTCTGTAGACTTTGAAAATCTACTTCATTATCCACAACACCACCTATCTTGGTATCATCTGCATACTTACTTATCCAATTTTCCACCCCATCATCCAGATCATTGATGTACATGACAAACAACAGTGGACCCAACGCAGATCCCTGAGGCACCCCACTGGTCACCGGCTTCCAACCTGACAAACAGCCATCCACCATTACTCTCTGACATCTCCCATTCAGCCACTGTTGAATACATCTTGCTACTCCGCCATTAACACCCAAAGATTGAACCTTCTTAACCAACCTTCCATGGGGAACCTTGTCAAAGGCCTTACTGAAATCCATATAGACAACATCCACTGCTTTACCCTCATCAATTTCCCTAGTTACCGCTTCAAAAAATTCAAGAAGGTTTGTCAAACATGACCTTCCAGGCACAAATCCATGTTGAATGTTCCTGATCAGACCCTGCTTATCCAGATGCTTATATATATTATCTCTAAGTATCCTTTCCATTAATTTGCCCACCACTGACGTCAAACTAATAGGTCTATAATTGCTAGGTTTATTCTTTGAACCCTTTTTAAACAATGGAACCTATTCTCTTAAAGTGTTTAACATAGAGTCCACAGGTGGACTCTTTTCGAAAGAGGGCAGCCTCACATGCATTTAATTCTAGGGATGCTCAGGGCTTCAATCATTTTAGTCCTCAGCTTGGAGACAACGTTAAGGGTGACAGCAAGCATGTCTCTGTCACTACATAATTCAGATATGAAGTCAAAAAAGATAAATAGAATCGATGTAAGCATCAGCATTAAGCCTAACGACTAGTGGAACAGGGCTGAGAGAGTTGGAGGATAATTACTATAGTCTTGAAGATAAGACACAAAATGTTGGAGTAACTCAGCAGGACAGGCAGCATCTCTGGAGAGAAGGAATGTGTGATGTTTCAGGTTGTGACTCTTCTGCAGACCAAGTCAGGGGAGTGGGAGACATAGGCATATTGAAAGGTAACATATGAAAACGAGAAATCAAAGAAAATGTAGAATGGATCATCGTGAGAAAAGGTGGTTGTTGAGCTGGAGAGCAGGAGGAATCACAGAGAGGGTGCAGCGTGAGAGGGTGTTGTGGAATTTTCATTGGAGAGAGAACTTCTTCGTAATAAGCATACTCCAGCATTTTGCATCTATCCAGTGTAAACCAGCATCTGCAGTTCCTTCCTACACAAACTATGGTCTTGGATATCTTTGGGAAAAAAATAGAAATTACTATCTGTACGAATTTATCTCAGATAATTAATACATATGCAAGATTGTTTCGAAGATCTTGACAACAGTGTGTCTGATTAACTTGTAAAAGCAATTTAAAGCTAATAATATTGGCTCTTTTTTTTACAACAAATTGCATCAAACAGTGCATTTCTTTTAAAAAGTGGCAATCTTCATGATTCCTTGCAGTTATATTTTATGTCAGTACGATAAGGGGAAGAAAATAGGAAATGATACCCCCTCCGGAAAATAATAATTGCCATTGTGCCACTGTTATTCAGCCTGTAATCTGGTATGGATAACTAATCTACTGAACAACAGATGTATAGTTTGATTGAAGAATAACCAAAATTGTTCCTTCTTGTTAATAACAGATTGACTTGCAGTGCAAATTCGTATATAAAGAGATACAGCTGCACTTTATATAGTTTACTCACAAAGAGGTAGGTGCTCGTGGCCAAATCAAAAACAACAAAACTTTAAATTTATGACTTCCATCAGACACAAGTATTGATTTAATTGCCAGCCTCAACTAAGTAGTACTGATAGTAGGTTACTAACCAAAGTAAAAATTACAATTCTGAATATGAAGATGCTTCTCAACTGAATATGAAGATGCAGAACAATTTCATTGTTCCATCTGGGACATGTGACAAAACACTATTGACTCTAGCCCAGTGTTAAGGAAACGATCAAACTGAATGGACCCAGTAACCACTAAGAGGTAGAGGCAGCCCTGCCACGTCATGATGCCCTATTTTTTTGTAAAAGAGGTGCAAATAGCTAATAACCGAGTGAAAAGGATTCTGTGTGAAGTACTCGGGTCAGAAAATGTATAAACATTAAACCCACATGTACAATGGACGCTTTGATGTTTTCTCTCTGTGTTGTAAACATGTTAATTTAAACAGGATTATTTGGCATATTAAAGCAGGTAGTCCATGTGCATGTGATAAACAAAATACCGTAAATGAACTAAATCGGAAATGGTCATAGTTTAATCCAAAAGACAGCAATGAAAAATAAACATCACTACATCAGAACAGAGGGATTAATTACAAAAATCCAAGCTTTTCCATTTTTCATTGTTGTAGTACTCTTTACATACTTTATTGACCTAGTTATTTAAACTACTTTACCCAATGAATGCTTCATAATATGGATGAATAAAAGACCTTGTTGAGATTCCCCTATCATATTTGCAATACATCTTTACTTACAAATTACTACAAATGTTTGTGTTCAATCTTACAGTAACCATCCTCCATAAACACATGAAAATTGAGTTCAAAAATTTAATTCATATCATTGATTTGAAGAATTAGGAATCATAGTGATTATTCAAAGTAAAAATGTCTCATCTATGGTCACATTTGAATCAAACTGCCATAAAATTCAGTAACATGCACTTTGCTTTAAAAAATATAGTTGCTACACGTTATTTGTAGATCAGATAATACAAGTCCATAGAAGTGACACTATCATCACCTCCATAGTTCTACCTTGCTGCCAAAGAAACTTGATTTCTAAATGCAGTTACTGAATGATCTTGCAAATAGCAGGACTGAACTGAAGTTAGCAGGTCTTCAATGTGATTTGATCCGAGCGAAGCATGATCGTGGTTTTAGCTAAGAGTACGTTCTGTTTAATTACAGGGATTGTGTGTGTGTTGTCAGCAAGGGGACCAGATAATGGCCTTCCTCGTCCTGTAACTTCAGGAACCTATTAACGCATTTCAGATAGCAGTTAAGAGCCAAATGCATCACAGTGGGGTTGGGAATCACACAAGGGAGGAGAAAACGTAGTCCCATCCCTGCATGACATCAGAGAAGCAGATAATTTTTATTCAACAATATTTAAATGGAATTTAAATTCTCCAACAAGCAGTATAGCATTTCACACAATCATTATCTCAGAACTCTGGATTAGTTTGGTTGGATTTCTTAAATATATTAGATTGGCTAATTTACAAGCAAGATGCTGACATCATGCATGTTATTCTGCCTTACACCTAAACAACCACTGACGTAAAGGCTTCATGTATAAATGTATGAAATGCCATTGTACAATTCTGAAAAAACACTTAATTGAACCTTTTCAAACACAGGCAAACCTGCTGAGTTACAACCTGCATGCTTTTGTTCAAGATTTTCACTTTGTCTTCTTTGTGTTTTAAACCAGCCAAGTTTCTTACCATTCCTATTACCATCTGCACAATTTCTGGTGGGATTTCGAATCCAAGGTTGCCAGTCTCAAACTACCACCTGTGAACTGCCGGGCAGTTGATTACTTGGCTAATACTAGCAAAGGAGTTGCAATCAGTATATAACAAATGCTACTGATAATACCCACGACAAAGTTAAATCTAAAACAATAGACTTTGTTGGCAAAGTGTGGCGAGGTTAAGATCTTGAAGAAAAATACCAGTTACCAATACTGGGTAAATTATCAATTTGTAACCCTACATTTCCTTAAAAACCACAAGCCTGAAAACACTGACGAGTCCCAACAACTTTTATATAGAGAGCCATGTATTTAAAAATACACCTCGCGAACCGAACAGATCGAATGCAAACCTTTTCTTGGAAAGTTGGCGCTTTTCTTTAACCACAAAGTGGAAAAAACAATTTTTGGGGATCACTTTAAATCGTTGATGTTAAAACAAGTTTTCGATTTTCGTCCATAAAACAATTTAGATCGATCTCGAAGATGGTATTTAATCGCTATATTCACACTATCGTTCTTATGAGAGTGGAATGAACAAATTATTTGGATTTAAAAATAGATTTTGATTGTTCCCATCTGTCAACCAACACCATTAAATACAGAGCAAGAAGATATAACACGATCAGGGCTAGGCGAAGCCCAGATACAGGCCCCTTGCAGATAACGTGTTTGTGTGTATGCATTCATTCAGTCTTCACTCACCTCCATGGAAACCCTCCAGCCTTGCATGGCCGAGACGCCGAAGCCGAATTTGTCGGTGGATCGCTCACTGGAGCTCTTCACCGTGTTGGGTTGAGACAGGTAAGCGCCCATACTTCTTGTGCCCGGCGGCCTCCGTGTACTCCTCTTCCTCCAACAACAACAGCAGCAACAGCAGCAACAACCTCTTATCGCCGCACAGACGAGCTCAGGCCGCTTTCCCCCCGTGCACAGAGGAGGAAGCGCTCAGCCGGACGGATTGATTGACGGACGGACGGACGCGCCGGGACCCGCACGCACGCGGGATGGGGGCAGGGGAGCCGATCACCAGGGCAACCGCCGGGCCCACCGCCGCGGCTGCAGCCTGAGCCTTCAGCACCCGCACCCGCACCTCATTCAATGGCTCGGGAGCCTCTCGCCCGTCTCACCGAAGGCTTTTTGAACAAAGACTCGGCGCGCAATGACCTGCCGAGGCCCAGCGTTCCCTCAGCCTGGACACAAGTACAATTATCCCGTTGTACTCTCCGAATCGTCGATAGTATTTTGAAATTAAAAACAAATAGATTTTTATATATTAAAAAAAACCGCTGGGAGTCGCGTGGGAGGTGTTTTCTTTTAATATATATTAAAAATTGCGGTCATGTGACGCTCCGAGAAAAGAAACCGGCAGTTAAACACGTGCGTCACGTCCGGAAACCGATGGCGGCATCCCTTGCTCCCGGAAGTGAGGTGAAGCGAAGCGAAGCGAAGCGCGGGATTTCAACAAGCTCTTCAATCCCGGAAACTAGGTAGAATTGTACTTCCGGAACATGACTATCCAAGTATATTAATAGAATATTGACTGGCCTTGAGGGGGATACGACATATATTGCCTGAAGTAGATTCATATTGCCCGAGTCGAAGACGAGGGCAATATGGATCTAGTGAGGGCAATATATGTTGTATCTCCCGAAAGAGGACAGTCAATATTGTTATTATTACCCATTATCAGACATCTAGAGGAAAATTTGAACATCTCAGCTCGGCGGACTTCCACGTAAAATTTAACCAAAATGGACACGGCAGTCTTCCTGTCTGCCGTTTGAATATTCTAAATTTCCCACGCAGCGTCACGTTGCCGTCACGTTGCCAAGTTCCCGGATGTGAGACCAGGGGAATATAAGACTATATTCCCCGCTGTTTTAACAGGTAAAGTCCATAGGCGTTCGCAAGAAAGGGGAATATAAGAAAATATTCCCCTGTTACCCCTGCTGGCAGTAAAAACGAAGGGAATACAATTTTGTAAAAGCATACCTCAGATGTGTGATATGGGTAATAATTAATTATATTTACTATGCACAACATTTATTTTTTAAGTATATTTTGATTATGACCGTATACAGTGCAACGAACAGAATATAAAGGAGGATAGTAAAATCTTCTTTAGGTATGTGAAGAGGAAGAAAAAGTTAAGACCAAAGTTGGGCCCTTGAAGACTGAAATAGGTGAATTTATTATCGGGAACGAGGAAATAGCAGATGCGTTGAACAGGTCCTTTGGATCCGTCTTCACTAAGGAGGACAGAAACAATCTTCCTGATATAATAGTGGCCAGAGGATCTGGGGTGAGGGAGAAACTGAAGGAAATCCACATTAGGCAGCAAATGGTGTTGGGTGGACTGATGGGACTGAAGGCTGATAAATCCCCAGGGTCTGATGGTCTGCATCTTATGGTACTTAAGGAAGTGGCTCTAGAAATCGTGGATGCATTGGTGATAATTTTCCAATATTCTATAGGGGGTTTGCACGTAAGGTCACCGGGTCATAGGGCTTGACACACGGAGCCGCTCACTCCATCCGTCACTTCCGGTACATGTTATTAATGCAAGAAACGCGTACTTTCCGACCTGTTAAAAAGTGTGAGAGACATGTACCCAACTTCAGAATTCCAAAAGTGAAGCGAAATGAATGTACTATATACTGTCATTTCTCCTCACTTTTGGAATTCTGTACGCTAAATGCCTCTAACGCTTATCCCGATTTCCATAATTATTTACAGCGCAAAAATGGACCATTTCGGCGGGTTTTAATGGGCCCGCTACGCTGTAAGTGCTTACCTGCAGTTCATCGCATGTAATCCACTTGGCGCAGCGTAGCAACAGCACGGGTCATGGGTCGTGAACCCGACTGCTGTGAAACCTCCCTATGGGACCAGTTCCTGTGGATTGGAGGGTTCCTAATGTTATCCCACTTTTTAAGAAAGGCGGGAGACAGAAAACGGAATTATAGACCAGTTAGCCTGACATCGATGGTGGGGAAGATGCTGGAGTCAATTATAAAAGATGAAATAGCCGCACATTTGGATAGCAGTAACAGGATTGGTCTGAGTCGGCATGGATTTATGAAGGGGAAATCATGCTTGACTAATCTTCTGGAATTTTCTGAGCATGTAACCAGGAAAATGGACAAGGGGGAGCCAGTGGATGTAGTGTACCTGGACCTTCAGAAAGCATTTGATAAGGTCCCACATAGGAGATTAGTGGGCAAATTAGGGCACATGGTATTGAGGGTAGAGTGCTGACATGGATAGAAAATTGGTTGGCAGACAGGAAACAAAGAGTAGGTATTAACGGGTCCCTTTCAGAATTGCAGGCAGTGACTAGTGGGGTACCGCAAGGCTCGGTGCTGGGACCGCAGCTATTTACAATGTACATCAATGATTTAGATGAAGGGATTCAAAGTAACATTAGCAAATTTGCAGATGACACAAAGCTGGGTGGCAGTGTGAACTGTGAGGAGGATGCTATGAGAATGCAGGGTGACTTGGACAGGTTGGGAGAGTGGCCAGATGCATGGCAGATTAAGTTTAATGTGGATAAATGTGAGGTTATCCATTTTGGTATCAAAAACAGGAAGGCAGATTACTATCTAAATGGTGTCAAGTTGGGAAATGGGGAAGTACAATGGGATCTGGGGGTCCTTGTTCATCAGTCTATGATGCATGCAGGTACAGCAGGCAGTGAAGAAAGCGAATGGCATGTTGGCCTTTATAACACTAGGAGTCGAGTATAGGAGCAAAGAGGTCCTGGGGTTGTACAGGGCCCTAGTGAGACCACACCTGGAATATTATGGACCAGACTGATTCCTGGGATGGCAGGACTTCCATATGAAGAAAGACTGGAGAGACTCGGCTTGTACTCGCTGGGATTTAGGAGATTGAGGTTTTATAGAGGCTTACAAAATTCTTAAGGGGTTGGACAGGCTAGATGCAGGAATATTGTTCCCGATGTTGGGGAACTCCAGGACAAGGGGTCACAGTTTAAGGTTAAGGGGGAAGTCTTTTAGGACCGAGGTGAGAAGATCTTTTTTCACACAGAGTGGTGAGTCTGTGGAATTCTCTGCCACAGAAGGTAGTTGAGACCAGTTCATTGGCTATATTTAAAATGGAGCTAGATGTGGCCCTTGTGGCTAAAGGGATCAGGGGGTATGGAGAGAAGGCAGGTACAGGATACTGAGTTGGATGATCAGCCATGATCATATTGAATGGCGGTACAGGCTCAAAGGGCTGAATGGCCTACTCCTGCACCTATTAATTCCCGGGGTGGCGGGACTGTCATATGCTGAGAGAATGGAGCGGCTGGGCTTGTACACTCTGGAGTTTAGAAGGATGAGAGGGAATCTTATTGAAACATATAAGATTGTTAAGGGTTTGGACACGCTAGAAGCAGGAAACATGTTCCCAATGTTGGGGGAGTCCAGAACCAGGGGCCAGTTTAAGAATAGGGTTAAGCCATTCAGAATGGAGACGAGGAAACACTTTTTCTCACAGAGTTGCGAGTCTGTGGAATTCTCTGCCTCAGAGGGCGGTGGAGGCCGGTTCTCTGGATACGTTCAAGAGAGAGCTAGATAGGGCTCTTAAAGATAGCGGAGTCAGGGGATATGGGGAGAAGGCTGGAACGGGGTACTGATTGGGGATGATCAGCCAATGGCCTACTCCTGCACCTATTGTCTAAATGTGCATTGATTAAGAAATATTGTTAAATATTGTTAAATAAAAGATAAATTTTATGTCGTTAAATGGATGGAACATCAAGTTACACAATTTTAATTGTTTTCTTTGTTTATTATTAAATTTTGCTAATTCTTGTAAAGCATAATTTGACTTACAAACTAGCTCATGCTGTTGAGTTCCTTTGGAAGTATACCATAAAGTTAAGGTAGACACAAAATGTTGGAGTAATTCTCTGGAGAGAAGGAATGGATGACGTTTCAGATCAAGAAAATTCTGCAAATACTCAGCAGGTCATGTACATCTGTACATATTTCAGACAGATGACCATCCATCAGAATTTGAAAAAGTTAGAAATCAAAGATGCTCATACGTGTCAGAGTACGGGGCAGTGAAAAGAAAATGGGCTGAGTGGATCCAGCATAATCTGCTTTCATGTCATGTTATATCATGTGAAACTGAATAGATCTTGACTGAGAAAATGCTGAGGCCTTATTAATCTGGTTTACTAAACATGATTGAATTGTGAATTGTGAATAGACTCGATGGGCCAAATGGCCTTATCTACTCCAGTAAACTGATCAGCCAGGAGTAGTAGTCATTAATAGAGATGCAATTCTGTAGCTGCAAGGAATTGTCTGCAATTTCTGGAAATCTGAAATTGAATCTTAGGTAGTGAGACACATACCAAGTGGAGTAAGTGTTGGTGGAGAAGAAATAGTGAATCAGGGATTTGTGGAGCAAGTGGTCCTTTAGGAGATGAAAGGAGAGAAGGATACTTGCATTTTATGGTGTTGTGTTGAAGGTGGTGGAAATTCCAGAGGATGAACTATTGAATGCGAGTCTGGCAGAATGCAAGGTGAGCAAGAGGGAATTCAAATTGATAAGAAGGTAGACAAAAAGCTGGAGAAACTCAGCGGGTGAGGCAGCATCTATGGAGCAAAGGAATGGGTGACGTTTTGGGTCACGTCCCTTCTTTAGACTGGTCAAATTCAAATTGATAAGATCAGTTGTTTATGAAATGGAACATGGGTGTTGTGAGCCTTTCTAGTATTGTAGCGGAAGAACACCATTGGGAGAAAAAGTAAGTAATCTCAGAAGGACTGGGATGGAAGCATAACAGATGGAAGTGAGTATTCCTTTAGAATCCAGGTGGGAAGAGATGTAGTAATATAATGGCAATACGTCGCTAACATTCCTTGAAGCAGAACATTCAGGAATGGACAAATGAAAGTTAGTGCAGATTGGACATTGGCATGTCAGGTCCATCTGATTGGGGATGATCAGGTACTGTTGAGAATGATCTGCCATGTTCACATTGAATGGCGGTGCTGGCTCGAAGGGCCGAATGGCCTACTCCTGCACATATTGTCTATCTGTCTTAATTTCCAGAAAGCAGCATGAAAAATCAACAAACTAGATAAAAGTGAAGGAGTGGCCCTAACTAGGACTGAAACCAAGACTGTTCTGTCCACTTCCTACATTCATTCCCTCGTATGGTTCCACTTTATATCTTCCATAAACTGCAGTCCTTTGATGACTCCACTTATCACTTCTCGCCATCTCCACACCTCGCATCCATCTGCCAATCAGCCCCTCCTTGCCAAGATCCACCTATCACATGCCAGTGTTTGTCCCATCTGTCCTCCTTATACTGGCTTTCTCCACCCTACTCTTTTCGTCCAGATGCAAGGACTCAACCGGAAAGTTGACTGTCCATTTTCATTTATAGCTGCTGCCCAATCTGCAGAGTTCCTCTGGCAGCCTTGTTTTTTTTGCTCCAGTTGTCAGCTGTTGTCTTTTGTGTTCTCTGCTACCAACTGCCACCCCTGCCCGTTTACAAAAATGTTGTAAATATGCAGCAGAAACTGCTGCAGATTTACAGAGCGGCGGAGTTTTCCGTTTACGTATACATTTTATCCTATATACACATTCTGATAATATCATTGACCTAAAGCATATCATTTCCATTTCTCATAATAGATTTTGCATAACCTTGTGGATATTTCGAAAGGTTTCTGTTTATTTCATATTAACGCTGTTCAAAAATCTTTGTTCAAAACATGGGCGTTACGGAGCACGATATTTGAACAATAAAATAATAATTCAAAATAAAGTCAAAGGCGAGGAAGATATGAACATGGCTGTATTGTTCTCGTGAGGTTAGTTTATCTTGTCATCATGTTCCTGCACAGACATTGTGGGCTGGAGGGTCTGTTCCCATACAGTACCTTTCTACGCTTCTCATGATTAAATTCAACTGCGTGTAAAAGCAAAACCATGCAGATGCTGCCTGATCCACTGAGCTCCTCCACAACTTTCTGTTTTTCTCTCAGGATTCCAGCATGTGCAGTTCCTTGACTCTAGAGTTCATTTTGTCCAGATCTATCACCATGGGTGGGGAAGCAATGCAATGTTGATTGGGCATTGTGGCTGTCAATCATTCAGGGATTGTAAATGGCATAACACAGAAACCACTGTCAATCACAGTCAGAGTGAGGCCCAACACAAATGTCACTTTGGCAGCTTACAACCCAGTGATGTGATATTGATTTCTCCAACTTCAAGTCACCCTTGCTTTCCTTCTCTCCCTGTTCCTCCCCCACCCTAGTTCTCCGACTAGTTTCACTGTCCTTCTGATTCATTTTAGTTTGCCTGGATGTCACCTTCCCCTTAGCTTAACAATAAACTATTCTACATCTCCTTGATCATCGTCTACTTTGATTTGTATTTTCACACTGTGCATGCTCTTTGTACCCTTCCATATCTCTAGTTTCCCTATCCCCTGACTCTCAGTCTGAAGAAGGGTCTTGACCTGAAACGTCACCCATTCCTTCTTTCCAGAGATCTTGCCTGTCCTGCTGACTTACTTTAGCATTTTGTGTCTATCTTCATATAGATGCTGCCTGATCTGAGTTTCTCCTGAACTTTTTTTTTTGCTCAGGATTCCAGCATCTGCATTTCCTTGCCTCTAGACTTCATATTGTCCAAATCTATCACCATGGTTGGGGAAGCGATGTAATGTTGATTGGGCACTGGATGTCAATTATTCGGGGATTGCAAATGGCATCATGTGAAACCGCCATGTCAATCAGACCGAAGATAGCCACATTTTCGAGTAACTCAGTGGATCAGGCAGCAGCTCTAGAGGAAAGGAATAGGTGACTTTTCACATCAAGATCTTTCTTCAGACTGAAAGTCAGGGGAAAATTAAATGGGAGATATAGAAGGTGATAGAGAGATATAGAACAAATGAATTAAAGAAATACAACAAAGTCCATTGTTAGCTGTGGGCTGGGTGAAAACGAGTTGGAAGACAAGGCGCTGCAAGGCAGCAACTCGATCGCTGCATCATTGTGCTAGCAGGGCGAAATATGAGTATCAAGTATCCTTTATTGCCTTGCAGTCATGAATA
This sequence comes from Okamejei kenojei, assembly GCA_035221665.1. Classification (NCBI taxonomy): domain Eukaryota; kingdom Metazoa; phylum Chordata; class Chondrichthyes; order Rajiformes; family Rajidae; genus Okamejei; species Okamejei kenojei. The sequence goes on from CM069138.1 coordinate 30,402,081, forward strand.
AAACAATATAGGTATGTTACAAAACTTACCTTTAGCGGCGCTGCAGTTCTGTCACTGGACAGAATAATAATTCAAAATATTGTGCGGGGGGGGGGGGGGGGGGGGGGGGGCGGGGTTAAAATGCGGTTTTCCAATGCCATCCGGAATTATATTTTCTCGGGGTGCGAGCTTTTGCTAAAGATTCGTTCCGACTGACGGTAAGTGAAATTTTTATTTATTTTTTTTAAATCGCCCGACTATTTCAGCGCTGCAGTAAAAATAAAATTAGCTCCTAATGCCGCGAACACCGACAACGGGGACGAATTTTACGTAGGGGACAGGTAAGTGAAAGCTGTTTATATTTACATATAAACTTGCTTGTTTAGATTACCTTAATCAACATTTCATGTTGCGAAACGGTGATTTATTCCACATATGAACCGGCAGTGTTTTTCCTGCCAATATGGGGTTTAAATTCACCGCAACTGCAACGTTCCAATCGATCGCATTCCACAAAATCACACTCGGAAGCTTGGCCGTAAGCTAAATTCCTTCAATTTGGCCTATAAATTAATGACAATTAGATTTAAAAGTCATGTTATATTGTGAATATTAAAAAAATGTTAATATTTTCTTAAGAAATGGATAGATGTTTAGATCTAGTAATTGAATTTTATAATTAGCTACAATTGGGTAACTAGCTAATTATATGCTTTAATTTCAGGTCATCCAAGTAAGATTGTTTCATATTAGTTTCAGAATACTTCAATCTATAATAACTGAAAATTTATTTCAGTTCTCTTAATTTTTAAGAAAGTGATGGGCTTTTGACAGTCCTCGATCACAACTTTTGTGTTAAGTCAATGGAAAAGCAATAGGGAACAAGATACTAATTTCCGAGTATGAAAATGGCCAAAACTTTTTTAATACTGAAAATATTAAAGTGAATTAGGTGTCAAATTAAACTTCTTTTTATGCTTTATCTGGTGGGATAAATTGCAAACTTGATTTTTAAAATCTCAAAATGTTGTAACATTGCTACACAATAAACACATATTTAACATCCACCAGGCACCTCCTCACTGTGATGGAAGGCAAAAAGTCTTAAGTCCTCGTCTCTTCCCTCGTTGTGCTCCCTCTGCACTGAGGCGATCCAGGCTTCCGATGTTGTGACCCCGCCGGGTGATGGTAAGTCAGTACCGCGGCTGAATCCGAGCCCTGCAAACGGGCCGGTTCAAACTCCGCGGCCCGGGGCGGTCGAAGCTGTCCTGTTCCCCTATTTGCGTTCGTCAATCAAAATGTTCCGCCCCGCCCTCTCCCCCTTGCGTCATCGGACTGGCTCAGCCCGTGCGCGTGACATAACCGTTGGGAGAAGCTCCTTGGCCGTGACGTCACTGGCCACTGCGCTCACCGTGCCGCCTCCAGGCGGAAGCTACCCGACGCCGATTGGCCCGCCCAACTGTCAATCATCAGGACGCCCGGGGGAAGTGGGCGGAACTGTTTGAGCGTCTGAACAAATGGTCGCCATTAACGTGCTGAGAGGAACGGCCCGACCAGACTTGGCGGCGCGACGGGCGACTCCACAGCTTTAGTTTATCACTGCGAAATCTGGGCGTGCGTAACGCTCACCGAAGTCTCTTTTTCCTCGCTTACCCTAGAGCCGGTGTCCGAATAGCAAGGCCGCCGCCTGGCTCCTTTCGGAAGCGGTTGGGAGTGGAAGGGGGAGAGGCGCTGCGTTCGGTGAGACGACGAGGTGATGTCGGAAGGCGAAAAGGCGGCGGCGATAGCTGCAGCCGCCGACAAGGCAGCCGAGACAATGAATACGACGGCCGAGGTGGACGACGAGGAGGAGGAGGAGAGCGAAGACGAGAGTGAGATCCTGGAGGAGAGTCCGTGTGGCCGCTGGCAGAAGCGACGGGAGGAGGTGAGACCCGTGATGGAAACAAACCTGCCCCCACACTCATCACCACGCACGCCAGGCCCCCTTTTAAATCTTCCCATTTTCCCAAGGAGCCTTCAATTCCCCAGTCGAGACATATATTTTGACGAGCCTTCACATTCCAGCTATGCGCAAGGCTCACGAAGTAAAGCGAGGGCAAGTTGATGTCAATTGTCTGTGGAAGTTCTTGACTTTTCGGACAATCCCTGCAAGAATGGAGCCTTGGTAGCTGCTGCTTCCTGTTCCACTCCATTTCAATTCACTGTAAAAACTCTTAAGTCCAGGGTGCTTTTTTAAATATGATTAGTCCATTGAGGTTGCGATCTAGTGTCATCCCGTTTTTTTAAAAGGGCTGCCGATCTTCAAAGTGCTGTCGGACTTTTACGGGTGAGGCAGCAACTACGGTGGGAAATAAACAGGCGATGTTTCTAGTCGGGTCTGAAGAAAGGTCCCGACCCGAAACTTCGTTTGTCCATTTCCCTCGACAGGGAATGCTGCCTGACATAAAGCTCCTCCACCACTTTGTTCTTTGCCTTTTTTAAGCCTAAGCTTCTCACTCATCAGAACAACATAGTTTGGAATATTGGAGACAAATTTGCTGTGTAACCTATTGTTTGGAATCCTATTGTGATTTGGTTTTGTTGACAAGAGACATTTCTGGGTAAGGATAGGTGCAAAATATACTCGTGATTTTAAACTTGTCTCGTTCAATTGGTGTGCAAAATTATATTTCAATTAAAGGTCAGATCTCTCGATAGTTTTGACAACAAAAAAACTCCCTAAATCTGTCAATTTCATTGGATAAAATTCAGAATTGTTTTGCATACCACTAAATGACAATCCTATCAACAGCCTACTTTTTGCTGCGTTAGAAATAATAAAAACAGAATATGTTTATATCTGAATCAGGACTACGTTTCTGACCACACATTTTTATCACACGGACAGCTTCCCTTTACATTTGTAACATTAGTTGTCACTTTATCATTAACCTGTTGTTGAAAGTCTTTTGCAGAGTTGGCTCTTCTACTTTTTTGCTGACTGATCTCTTGGTCCTCAACATTCATTTTGCTACAAAGATTTTCATTTCTTCATTATGGTTTCAGTGCATGTCCAACATTAAGGGCTACTTATTCCCATATCCGTGCTTACCTAACAAAGGTGTAAGAAGAGAGAGGGTTTACGAACTGGATTAAGTTGAGTGAAAGGCAGAGAATTCCAGAGCTAAAGCGCCTGTTGGTTGCAAAGGAAGTATCTTAGGAACTGATGGATGTAAAACGTGCTAGAGATTTGACAGGATTAGAATGATGAGGAGGAAAATATCTACAGTTGACATGACAGAGTAAGAAGCACTCCTGTTTGCTGGCGTTGGAACAGGAACTTAACAGGAGAAACCAGTCATGGAATTATATAACAGAAGGTAGTTGTACATCTAGGTACGAACAATTTAGTGGGAAGTGGATCGTAAGTTTGTCAAGTGCAGGATATGAATCAGGATTTAACAATATTTAGAGAATCAAATGTAATATCAATGATTACATGAGTAAATCAAAACCTGGTGAGAAGATAAAGGATTCAAATCTGTTTTTGTATTTTTCTCAATTCAAATCCTCCATTTTACAATTTAATACTTGCTGTAAAATGAATGCACAAACAGCACTAAGGCAGTTGGCATGGGAGAAGTAATCTTTTTCTTATCACTCTTTCTCTGTGTAAAGATATGCTTGTTGTGCAAATCAGTGTATTCCAGCTATTTCTAATGAGTTGTGGATGTCTGAACAAATTGGATTGATTGAGGAGATGAAGAGGTAAATAAATATGATCATGCTGCAGATGCAAAGTTGCTTTTCATGTCCATTGATTCTTGGGCAGGAACATGCAAACTTGAAAAAGGATGTGAGGGACATCTTGGACTTTAATCTCCAAGCAAGATATTAATTTTGCAAGTGACACATTGAGGGTTTGACAGCCTGTAGTTTGTGGGCATCATAGGAGCCAATACTAAACATTGGACGATTTAGCAATATTGTTGAGTACTTGGTACATTGCAGTTAACACTGGGGAGTGCACCTTTAGATTGAGGGCAATATCCTGTAACAAATTGGTCTGTGTTCTTTAACTGTAGTGCAAGCCTTCTGAATGTTGCACATCTATTTGAAATTGTTTATATACATATGATACGGCAGCTAATCTCCTGGGTTGAAAGAGAAGGAGAGTTAATGGTTTTTGATCTAAACTGCACCTCGTGTTATAGAATTTAAAAAAGTTCCGCTGGCTTGTTTACATTTTAATTTTACTGCAGGGAGGCTTGCTAAAGATGTTTGTTTCTCTAATCACGCAAGCTGAATTTTGGACTACTGACATCAAAAGCTTGCATTAAAAATGTTATTTAAATCTGGAAGCATGATGTCAGTGAGCAATCTTCAGAAACGTAATGGGTATCAAGGTGGCATGACATTAACATAGAAACATAGAAATTAGGTGCAGGAGTAGGCCATTCAGCCCTTCGAGCCTGCACCGCCATTCAATATGATCATGGCTGATCATCCAACTCAGTATCCCGTACCTGCCTTCTCTCCATACCCTCTGATCCCCTTAGCCACAAGGGCCACATCCAACTCACTCTTAAATATAGCCAATGAACTGGCCTCAACTACCCTCTGTGGCAGAGAAGTTCCAGAGACTCACCACTCTCTGTGTGAAAAAGGTCTTTCTCATCTCGGTCTTAAAGGATTTCCCCCTTATCCTTAAGCTGTGACCCCTTGTCCTGGACTTCCCCAACATCGGGAACAATCTTCCTGCATCTAGCCTGTCCAACCCCTTAAGTATCCATTTAACTGAATTCTAGCTCTTGAGTATGAATCCAGCTGCTCAATGACAGATATTTAGTTAATGGGAAGGCCTGCGGCCAATAGTTTTGCTTTGTATGGTAATTGATCTGTATGGTTTAAACACTTTTAGTCAGGTAGTGCCATAGGACACTAAGGATATTGGAGAGAGAAGAGTAAGACAGTTGAACAGGGAGATTCACTCTGCTAAAGTCCAGAAGGTTGAAATTGTACTCCAAAAAGGCCAAATATGATCTCCATAAGGCTTTCACGAATGCCAAAAAAGAAGTTGAAATCAAGCTTGAGGCTCAATTCAATCCAGCAGATAGTGTGAGTATGCTAGGACCCGAATACCATCACAAGCTGCAAGCCAAATTCTGGGGTGATATCTGGCAACACCACATCACTACCAGAGAAGTTCAAATCCCTTTTATGTCTGTTTTGAGCAGATAAACACGATGCATCCCTTCATTATGCTGGCTTTGTCCCATACATCTTGGTGGCAGAAGTCAGATTTTTTTTTTTTTTTGAAGCAAATTGCCGGTGAAGTGAATTCTTACTCATCCCTAGAGCATTGATTTGTGATGCACAGTAACAGCAGCGTACAGGAGCAAAGACCAAGCCACAATAGATACTTCCCAACATATTTGGCTCGCCAAGAGACAATGTATTCTCAGAACACAACTCTGGTTTGGTATACCATACATCCCCTCAATTGTATTATTCCCCTTAAAGCTTTACTTCATGTTTGCGTCTATAACTGCTGACACAACTTGATTGTGTATTCCAACCCCCAAAAATCTTTGCACTAATCGTACCAAAGATTCATATGTTTATTGTCGAATGCCATGAAATTCCTTGTTCACATGAAGTTCAAGGTAAACTGTCTTCATATAGTAAAGATAAATAAATAATTAAATTACAACAATGGAAGAATAGTTCATAAAATGTAGTGCAAAAATTATGATAATGGTATAAGAGAATAAGGTAGTATGAGTAAGTAAGCAGCACATCGGGGAATTGAGAGCGAGGGATAATTGGTTCAGGAGTCTAATAACAGTGGGAAAGAAGCAGTTCTTGCATTTGAATATCTGGACTTTCAAGCTCTTTTCTAAGAAGGTAGAAGAGAGAAAAATAACTAGCTGATATGGCAGGCAAGTAACCATAACAATACTTCCAGCCTCCCTGATACAGTCTGTTGGACCAGTCTATCACCACTCTGCAAGCTTGGGCACTAAAGAACAGAGCCGTTTCCATATCAGGTGGAGATGTATCCCGTCAGAATACAGGATACATGAGAGAACCCTCTTGGACTACCTGCATCTTCCCAATCACTAATGAAAGTAAATACTTTTGAACATCTTAACCCCCCCCCTCCCCTCAGGCCGAAACCAACTCTTGCAGACATTGAGCACTAGGTTGATCTGACAGCATAACCCAAGATTCTCAATCTCTTTTCCATACTGAGTCACATAATTGTTATTGATCCAGCAAACAATAGTGATATCGTCGGAAAACTTGAAGGTCATGTAGTCATAGCTGTATATGGAGTAAGTCATTGGCATATTACCATTTTGTCCTTATAAAAATCAAAGTTAACAGGAGTGTTTTGAGGCACCTGCATCCAGATTGCACCACTATTTTGTTAGCAAGTATTTGCAGTCAATTTTCACTCTTTCACTTGTAATGCATCCTACTATATTCAAATGAGCACAACCTACTCATTCTCTGTACTTGAACCTAGATGGACTTTTTTTGAACAGGTTTCACTGTCAACCTGATTCTGTCCTTGCCCAATCATTTATTACTTATAGAATAGCAATTATTGCTCATGCTCTGCATTTCACTCCATGTTTCTCTTGCAAGTAGGATTGACGCCAAAACTCTTGTGTTTGATTGCCATTAAGAGTAATTATGCGTGTAAGCAAGTATGAAGATGATACTTCGATTTTCCTAGCCTAATCTGCATTTGTATAATAATCATCGGTGGCACCGCGAAAGGCTGCCTCGCCCGCAGCCCGTCAGTCCTTTCGACTTTTTTTTGATGTTTAGTGCGTCTAAATGTACGATTTAATGTTTCTCGGTATGTTTTATGTGGGAGGGATTAGGGGGAAACCGTTTTCAGTCACTTACCTCGACGGAGATGTGAATTTTCTCCTTGTCGCATCTTCGCCCCCCCCCCCCCCCCCCCCCCCCCTTTTCAGAGCGGAGACCGACCCAGAGCTTCAGCAGCAGGCGCGGACTTACTATCATGGAGCCTGGGATCCCTTGTACTGGGGATCGCCAGAAGTAGTGCTCCGACCCCTGGCCCATGGTCTTTAACATCGTGAAGTCGCGGTGTCTGGAAAGAAGCGGCTGATTCGGGAACTTTGGAGTGTGTTCTGATCCGTCCCGACGTCGGAGTTTCGATTATCCCGTTGAGAGGGCTTGTACATTGGGCCGTCTGCCAAGTGGCCTATCTTGTTCCGCTATAGGATCTTTGAACTTCAGTTTCAAAAATTTGATTCTATTTTTCAGAAATACAATTGGACAAATTACAAATAGATGTTTGTTTATTCTTGGAAGAGAATAATGTAATCAATAGCTATTCATGTGCATTTTGGGATCCATATGGTAAAGAGCCATTGTTGCTTTGCCTCAAACAAGTTGAAGAGGTGATGAGCAGGGTAATTATGGATAACAACCTTAAAGAATGAGCATGATAGTGTCAGAATAACTCAACTATCCAATGCAAGGAATGGTAAAAAATATTTGATTTGCTGAAATGCACATCATTTTCAATAAATATTTCAATTTCAGAATGTTTTATCTAAGACTAAAGGGTTATCTCAGCTACATTTTATTTGTCTAAACGATAAAGGAATATCAGCATTCTTGGAGCTGATGCAGTAAGTGGATGTTTTGTATTGTCAAAAGAATTGTGGGGGATATTCAGTTTCCTTTGCACTATGCTGGGCACAATGCAGAAGACTTTTTGCGTCAAGTAGTCATGTTTAAAGGTAACCACAGCTCTTGTTTAATAGGGAAATCTTGCCACTGCTTGGAAATATATATTTTTCCGATTTGAAGACCTTAATTCAACGAGCAGATAAATATATTTAAACAAATGCATATCTGTACAATTGCTAACTTGGTTGCTATAATCTGCTGTAAAATGGCCTCAATTCTAAAGTGCCTATCGTGTTCTCAACAAGCAATAGAAGAGCTCCTTGTTTATGTAGGCTAGAGTAGCCAAGTCGCCTATTTCCGTTTATGAATATGGCAGTATTTAATATGTAGATTGGACTTCAAGTTCTCTCCTGGGAATTATAGAAATATTTCAAAACCAAATCCTGTACGTTCCAAGCTAAGGTTTTGCATTCCATTTTGGAATTTGACTGACTTGGTGTGATTATGCAGCATTTGTAATTCAGATCCCTAAATGAGCCCTTTATTTCGCTTTGCCCTCCCAAAAAGCTCTCTTGAATCCCTTTTTAAAAAAATGTCTTCATGCTATTTATTTTCCCTTTGAAAAAAGCAAAGTGATGGAGGAACTCAGTGGAGGGAATGGACAGAAGTTTTATGTTGGCACTTTTCTTAAGTCTGAAGAGTGATCTGGGCCCAAAACACCATCTGTCCATTCCCTCCACAAATGCTGCCCGACTGGCTGAGTTCCTCCAGTACCTTTTTGCTCAATATTCCAGTATCTGCAATTTCTTGTTGTCAACTGATTTTCAATTGTGTTCATTTTATTTTATTAGTGCATGATAAAATTAATATTTGACTAATACTTGGCACTCATTTTGGAAGGGGTTTGGGTTTTATGACCAGAGAAGATTCAGAAAATCAATTGGTGTCTGGCTTCTTTGATTGTTAATATTATTTGTGTTAAGTAGCCATGTTCATTCATTATTTTCTTTTGGTTTTTAAGTAATTATTATTTTGACAATTTTGTGCATCCTGGGATGGAAATTCCTAAAATTCTCCCCACATCTCCCACTCAATAGATGCTTTTACCAGTCCAAGATAGATACAAAATGCTGGAGTAACAGCGGGACAGGCAGCATCTCTGGAGAGAAGGAATGGGTGACTTTTCGGGTTGAAAACCTTCAGACCTGTCCAGTTGTGATGAATTGTTCCTGACCAGAATTATTGACCTTTTCTCTGGCCATGGGTGTTATCTGATGTACCGTGCTGTCTATGTTTCATGTTGCCAGTACTTGAACTCCTTAGGAGTTTTTTGTGCTCCTAAATAATTCCCCATTTTGGTTGACAAATGGGGATCCATACAAATGCAATGTACCTGGTTTAAATTATATCTATTATATCTATTATTATCTGTATTAATACCAGAGTTGGAAAAGTGTGTTGTGTAGGGATGATCGCTATAATAATTTACACAGTTTAGATACTCAAAATACTTGTGACACTGTTTTCTGTTGTTCTGGGATTAGTTAGATAGGGATTAGGTTTTACCAGTTCAGCAGTTATTGTTAGTTCTCAAGACATGGATAATGTGTTCATCCTGTGATCTGCTTTTATGGTGAACTATTCTAATTCTGGCATGTGAGGTTTTGTAATTTACTCTGATGACTTGCATTTCGGTAGGAAAACAATGCTGGAGTTTTGTTCACTCCTTGCTAATCTGGAAGATTATCCTGCTCTATGGTTGATATTGCCCATGAGGTTCAGTTTTCTTCCCACGTATGTGGTTGTTTTGTTTCCAAAATTAGAATTAGTGTTCTCCAGAGCTCAGCAGGATTGGGGCATTTTGGATTGGGGTGAAATATGGTTCAACTGGATATCCACATCTTGCAGTCAAGATCATACTTGACAAAAAACCCACTCATTAAAGCAATATTCCTCTAGTTTTTCTACTCTTCCTCCCACCCTGCTTCCTGTAAGGACTCCATCCCCTATTCCCAATTCCTCCATCTACGCCGCATCTGCTCCTAGAATGAGGTGTTCCACACCAGGTCATCACAAATGGCCTCATTCTTCAGAGAACGGGGATTCCCCTCCCCTACTATAGATGAGGCTCGCACCAGGGTCTCCTCCATACCCCGCAACACTGCTCTCTCTCCCCATTCCCCCACTTGCAACAAGTCCCCCTGGTCCTCGCCTTTCACCCCACCCGCAGGCAAATACAACACATAGTCCTCCGCCAGTTTCGCCACCTCCAACGTGACCCCTCCACTTGCCACATCTTCCCATCTTCCCCCCTCTCTGCCTTCCGCAAAAACCGCTCCCTCTTCAACTCCCTTGTCAATTCTTCCCTTCCCTCCCGCTCTACCTCTTCCCCGGGCACTTTCCCTTGCAACCGCTAGAAATGCTACAGTTGTCCTTCACCGCCCCCCTCCACTCCTTTCAAGGACCCAAACAGTCCTTCCAGGTCTGACAGAGGTTCACCTACACCTCCTCCAACCTCATCTACTGCATCCGCTGCCCCAGATGCCAGATGATCTATATCGGTGAGACCAAGTGGAGGCTTGGCGATCGTTTCGCCGAATACCTCAGCTCGGTCCGCAATAACCAACCTGACCTCCCGGTGGCTCAGAACTTCAACTCCCCCTCCCATTCCATATCCGACCTCTCGGTCCTGGGCCTCCTCCACGGCCAGAGTGAGCAACACCGCAAGTTGGAGGAACAGCACCTCATATTCCGCTTGGGGAGTCTGCATCCTCTGGGCTTGAACATTGAATTTTCTCAATTCTGTTAACCCTTGCTGTCTCCTCCCCTTCCCACCTCTCCCTCAGCCCTCTGGGGCCCTGGTATTCCATCTCTCTCCCCCACCCTAGTCGCACTAGCTTCTCATTTTCACACCACAAACAGCTTACAATGGCTTGTTCCCTTTATCATCGATGCTTTTTTGCATATCTTTCATTCATTGTTCTTTATCTCTCGTTTCCCTGATCCCTGACCAGTCTGAAGAAGGGTCTCGACCCGAAATGTCGCCTATCTCCTTCGCTCCTTAGATGCTGCTGCACCCGCTGAGTTTCTCCAGCCTTTTGTGTTTCCTCTAGTTTTTCTTGTTCTTTGAGTTGGCCATCTCTTGTCATTCGTTAACAATGGCAAAATGTGTAATCCTTGCTGTAAGTATCACCAGCAATCTGTCATGGACCAACCACGTTAAAGCGACAAACAAGAAGGAACATCAACACCTACTTCCTCAGGAGACTGATTAAATTTGACATGTCTTCAATGACTTAAAACCTTTACAAATGCGCCAGAGAAAGCATGCTTTCTGGTTTCATCATAGCTTGGTTTTGGAATAGTTCTTTCCAAGATCACATGAAATTGTGGAGAGTTGTGGATATAGCTCAGTCCATCACAAGGACCAGATTCAATCTACACTTTACATTGCCTCTGGGAAAATCAGCCAGCATAATCAAAGACCCTTCACACCCTGGTCATTCCTCCTTCTCCCTGTTCCCATTGGGATGAAGATGCAGAAGCTTGAAAGTGTGCACCGTCAGACTTGGGAACAGCTTCACCTCTATTATCATGCTTCTGGGTGGTTTATCCCATATGCTCGGGCACTGACCGATTCGCCTCCCACCTCATTGTGGATATTGGGTCTCTGGAATTGATGTCACAATGCTGAAAACTATCTGTATCTTTCTCGTCATCTATCGATTGTATGTTTGTTTTGATTGTATTCATAGATAGTATTATCTGATTTGATTGAACAGGATGCTTTTCACCATATATCATACGTGACAAATCTAACGTTATTTGGATGTGATATTTCCACATTCAGATCTGTTTTTTGGGGATATGTCTGAAGACCCTGACATTTCTGGTAGTGAGCTTCATATTGAGCAGTGAGTGTTGTCTTGTCATGACAGTGTCATACAGGCCTGATCGAATGACATCTTGGGTAATATAAGTGGAGACAAGGCTTTGTAGCAGTGACATGAACGCTAATATAAACATACAGGTTTGCAGGCAATTGTAGCATATTTGCTCTTGTGAGCTCGTATGTTTGATTGATTGGGCTCGGGCACAGATGGCCTTGCATATTGCCTGCCATGGCACCGTCAAGAACATCTTCTGTTGTTTTGCTGATCCTTAGGCTTGCATGTGGGCTCTGCTGTTGATATGTTACCCTGGAAAGTTACCTGGAAATACTTCTGAGAGATTATATTTAGTAAGGGTAAAGGGAGGGGAGAGGAACGGTGGGGTCTGTGATTAGTGGTAAATAGAGGCAGGATGTTCAGGTGCTAAAGATCTCTGAAATAGGCAGGCAAAAAGGCATAGTAAAATTTTTAAAAAGGCACGAATGGGCATTTATTGACAAAAAAGGCATATATTTACACCACCAAAATATGACAATAGACAATAGGTGCAGGAGTAGGCCATTTGGCCCTTCGTGCCAGCACCGCCATTCAATGTGATCATGGCTGATCGTCCCCAATCAGTACCCCGTTCCTGGCTTCTCCCCATATCCCCTGACTCTGCTATTTTTAAGAGCCCTATCTAGCTCTCTATTGAAAGCAGTGAGTAATTACTCAGGGTAGGCACTCAGTCCACAAAAAATATATATTAAACCGCGCATGCGTAGATTGTTCGCTCCCGTTAAATAAATAAATAAATAAAAACCAGTGACATTTCAATTTGCCCAAGGCTTCCTAGTTCTAGACCAATTGGGGGAACTGTTCCATTCACAGCGTGTGGAGAGTCTGTGTCGGGGGTAAAGTTTTGGGGAGGGCACGAGTGTTGACAAGGAGGGTGTCGGGGGTAATGGCAGAAACTCACTCACCGCTGCCGCAGCTCTCCGGGAACAAAGCCCCGCACTGTAGCTGAGGATAGAAGCAGCTCGGGTAGCTACGAGCGGCCGCCGGTACCCGACAGCAGAACTGGCCGCCACTTCAGCGCCCTCTGCCGGCCCGCTCACCTCTGGCAATGCTCTCCGTCGGAACACCTGTCACCTGCCGTTCACCGACTTCGCTCATGTCAGCGGCTTCCTGCAAATTCTTAAATTCCCACAGCTGAGTAATCTCAATCACGCTGTCGGAATTTAAGGACATGAGTGAGGCCAGCGAGCGGTAGGAGAGTGGTTTGTAGACGGAGAGCTGCCAGAGGTGAGCGGGGACCGGCGGAAGGAGCTAAGGTGGCGGCTGGTTCCGCTGTCCGGCCCGGTGGCCGCTCAGCCACCCGAGCTACTTCTCATCTCCCACCCCCCCCCCCCCCCCCCGGTCTCAATGCGGTGGCATTCCACGCCTCCATGAAAGGAATGTCGCAAGTGGCATTATCCCAATCCCCTCATTTATAACATTCGTGTCCTCCTCGCAATCTTACCCCGGGCCAGACTCCTCCTGTGAAAGGAGCGCTCTCCTTCCCCCCCCCCCCCCCCCCCCCCCCCACACAGTATTTAAAAACATAAACACATAATGGACTTGCCACATTATTGGTACACAAGCTCCATTCTATTCTCTTTGTTACCTAACATACACTTAAAATATTGACAAACAAAAATTTGAAAACCCCGCCAAGAAACTTGCTCTGCGCATGCGCAGTAGACCGATGCGCATGCGCAGTGCTGCAAAGGCAGAATTTCTGCTGCCTTCAGCCCCGATTGCCACTGACGGCTTCAGGCAGCGCTGACGGCACGTGGGTTGCACAGAGCTTCCCGTGTTACAAGCGCTGCGAATGAAAGTCATGGAGAATTATGCCTATCTAAGAGATCGATCTCTTACAAAGGCATAATTCTCCCATGCCTTTATTATTTATATTTAGTTATTACCATGTTATAATTTTAGTCAGGGTAGGCAGTGCCTACCTTGCCTACCCTGACGGCACGTGCCTGCTAGAAAGCATCCAGAAACCTGCCTCCACCGCTCTCTGAGGCAGAGAATTCCACAGACTCGCCACTCTCTGTGAGAAAAAGTGTTTCCTTGTCTCCGTTCTAAATGGCTTACTCCTTATTCTTAAACTGTGCCCCGTGGTTCTGGACTCCCAACATCGGGAACATGTTTCCTGTCTCTAGTGTGTCCAAGCCCTTAACAATCTTATATGTTTCAATGAGATCCCCTCTCATCCTTCTAAACTCCAGAGTGTACAAGCCCAGCTGCTCCATTCTCTCAGCATATGACAGTCCCGCCATCCCGGGAATTAACCTTGTAAACCTGCGCTCCCTCAATAGCAAGAATGTCCTTCCTCAGATATGGTTAAAAATGATAATTATAAAGGTATACTACATTAAATGACCAAAGTTGCCTGGTTGCACATAATTAATAGCATATTTCAAATTATCTAGTGTTAACTATGCCATCTGTCAGACCGAATATGCTTCAGATGTGAAAAACATCTTTCTACCCCAGCTGAGGTCACTGGTGCATACCCAAAACAAGCTACAAACTCTATATTCATATTGATATCTTGTGCCTAACAACAACCTTTGAGAACTTTAGCTGTGTTTTGTATTTCTTCAAGATCTTTGTTAGCTAAAATCACTCTCACATTTTCCTTGTATGTCTTTACCAACATCGCCAGGAAATTTACGAATATCGTCAGTTACTTTGTTGAAAACCTGCAAGTTATTCACTAATGTTTTGCTACGTTTCTCAAGGGAAGTAATAGCTTGTGGGAAGTTTGCAAAATTGAAAGCAATAAACACAAGATCGTGTTGGAGGGACTTTTTCTGCATGATTTCACTGACAATCCTGACTGCAGCAGATTCTTCTTCAAAACATTTGACGATTCCTTTTATCTTTTCAAAATTTGCAGCATAGTAGAGTACAGCAGAGAGTGATGTACCCCACCTAGTCACAACAGGCTGAGGAGGTAGCGGAATCTCAGGAGCCATTTCCTTGAACAACTGCACACGTGACGGTGCTTTGAGGAAGATTTTCTTGACATTGGAAGCTAGGTGATGGACATTTGGAAACAAGCTACGTATGTGCTTGGCAATTCTATGGAGTCCATGAGCTAAGCATGTCAAATGCAACATTTTGGGGAAATAAAACTTTAAGAGCACAAGCAGCTTTCTTCATGTACGGAGCTGCATCAGACACCAACAGAAGAACATTCTTGTGTTTTATACCTTCTGGCCGAAGTACAGCAAGTGAAGATGTAAACATCTGAGCAATAATTGAGCTGTTTGACTTCTCCAATACTTCCGATGTTAACAAATACTCCTTTGATGGTTGACCTGCCTCCAGTGTACCGATGACGACATTGGCTGCATATGTCCCCACAGCATCGGTTGTCTCATCTATTGAGGTCCATATTTTGTAGCGTGCAACTTCATCTCTAATTTTCTGCACAACAATGTTGAAGTTGCTGTCTCCATAATTTTTCAGTAATGATGACACGCTTGGTATATGTTCCTCTGTGTATTTCTCTAAAAAACCTCTGAGAGATTTGTTATCCAATTTCCACAGTGGAATTCCAGCATCAATTAATGTTTTGCACAGATCACTCAAACTCAAATGCTGGAATTACTCATTAGGTCCTGCTGCGTCTGAGGGAAGAGAAAAAAATTGCAGTTTCAGTCGAATTTTGGCCATATTACCCATGTCCCTTGCTGGATAGAAAGCATGCACAATAGCAGTTTATAATGTTTGAGTTCGTGAATATATCTTGCCTGTCCTGAGCTCGATATTTTGCCTTGAAGTTAAGTTTCGGACACCATTGTTTCCCAGATTGCTGTTCGATCCTCAACTGTTCTTTGAAAATGACTTCTAAAATATATGTAAATATATAAATTTACCTTACAATGAATTATTCTAGAAAAGCTTTGCCTCCCTTGGGCTCAAATCCTCTGTGATAGACTAATCTTGATATTTTTGTTCCCGCATTCTCTGTAACAAACTGTTCCCTGCAGCTGCCCTGTCTTTGGAAAACGTCCTTATCTGTTGGTTGCTAAGCAGCACATATTTTTAACTGTCATAGCACTTTTAAATTTAGTCTTTGTCTTTGTCTTTTTTTAGCTTTTCCTCCCAGCTATCTCTAATTTGTTTATTCAAGATTTTGGATCATTTAAGATTTACAGTACAGATTGTAATATTTTAACAAAACACATCAATACCACCACCTTGGGGGCAATTGATATTGACATTAAAACCTTATTGAGTATTGATATTGACATTAAAACCTTATTGAGTAGAATAGATTGACTGATATAGGGAGAATATTCCTTCTACCTGACGTGTTTACTACCCAGTTCTCCACCTCGTGTGCCTTTCTTTACATGTTGAAGTTGGGTGATACATTGGTCACTTCTGTAATTGGGCAAGTCATTCAGTGAGAAATTGGGTATAAAAATCCCATCCTTATTGATTGAATCTCTCTAACATTCAGAAGCTTTAAAACTATCTTTTTTTTAATCGACAATAGCAACACATGACGTCATTTCTTTTTTTAGCCATGTATATCTATACTTGCTTAGGTGTTGCACACTCCATTTTACTTGATTGGAAGTGAATTGACATGCTCCTGAATGGGTTGAGCTTGACAAGTTCAGAAGGCACATGTAAATGCTGGAGAATTTCGGACATCTGTATTCCATTGCCTAACTCAATGAAGTTATCCCATGGCATTCATCCCATGGTCTTTTGACAAGTTATTTTTCTGTCTATATGATGTCTACATCACCCCTTGTCTCATTCCAACTTTTAGAATCATGACGATGACTGCTGGATGAATAAACATTTCCTGCAGCTAATTATCATTGAGTCCATAACCATTGTCTAGATATCTGTCATAGACTTCATCACCTAGCTGGTGATGAGGAACAGGTTTACGTATCGATACCTTTACATACTGAAACAGTAATTTATGGGTTAATGAGTCTCTTTCTCACTACTTGTACTCTCTTCTGCTGGGCAAAACTTATCCTTGCCTTGAACAACTTCCCTTTTGCTTCCTCTAACTTTCTACAAATCAACGGTGTGGTCATGGGCACTCGCATAGTCCCTAGCCATGCCTGCCTTTTGGAGTCTTCAAGTCATAGAATCGTAGCACAGAAAAACTTTCAGCTCAACTTGCCCATGCCAACCAATGCCCCTAGTTCCATTTGTCTGCATTTGTACCATATCCCTCTACTTTTCATTTCATGTACCTATCTAAACGTTTTTGTGCCAAACCTACTCTGGTGCAACTGCCAATGGATTCTCTGCATTGATGACTGTATTGGTGCCTGCATTGATGCTGCCTCCTGTGCCTGTATGAAACATCAATTCCATTAACATCACCACCAACTTCCACCCTGCCCTCAAATTCACTTGGACTATTTCCAACATCTTCTTTTCTTGATATGTCTAAATCGTAAGAGACAAATTATCCACTTGCTACAAACCCACTTATTTTCACAGATATATAAACCAACTCCCCTGTCTCTTGTAAGGATGTCATCTTTTTCTCAGTGTCTCCAACTCTGAGATGAAGCTTTCCATTCCAGAACATCTGAAATATTGTCCTTTTTCCGAAAACTTTGCTATCCTGCTATGGTTATTGGAGTCCTTACCTGCATCTCCTACATTTCTTGAACTTCTACCTTCACTCTGCCTCCCATCAAGAAAGAACAGGAACACGCCTCTCTTCATCCTTAACTTCCATCCCAGGAACATCTGCATCAAACACACCGTTCTTTGATATTTCCACCAGCTACAATGTAATGTCACCATCAGTCATCTTCCCCTCTCTGCAGGGGCCACACTCTGACACCTTGGTCCGCTCACCATTTACCTTCCCTCCCTAAGTACTTTTGTCCTGCAAACATAGGTGGTGTCACCTGTTCCTACACAGTCTCTCTCACCTTCATCCAGATACATAAACAACCTTTTCATACGAGATAACCATTCACATACACCTCCTCCAATCTCTTTTTTGACATTCCATGCTCTTGATGTGGTCTCCAGACGCTTTGCTGAGCACCAATACTCTATCCGTAGTGACCATCTGGAGCTCCAAGTTATAACCCATTTAATTTCTCTACCCATTCCCACACTGACCTGTCTGCCATGTGCCTCCTCCATTGCCAACTGCAAACTAAAAGAACAGCACCTCGTATTCTGCCGTTATAGCGTACAATTCTACGACATGAATAATGAATTCTCCAATCTTAGATATCTCCCTCTGTCCATTTTTCTGTATCCTGATCTACACAGATCCTTTCACCAAATGCTCTTCTTTCCAAACCTGCATCCAATCTCCTATTACCCAGTTTCACCTTCCACACCTGCCCCATCTTCCTATCATCCCATATTCTTTCCACTGGGTCCCCATCCCCTCTTCCCATTGTTCCCATCCCTCCCTTATTCCACTCTTCCTATCACATTCGACAATCTGCAACCCTTCATCTCTACTAATTACCTCTCAGCCTCTGTCACTACCTTCACACTTCCATCCTCCATTTGACAACATCTGCTAATCATTTCTTCTCACATAGACCCACCTATCACTTGCTAGCTCTTGCCCTACTCTTTCCACTATTGCCTATTTCCTCTCTAGTATTTCCAGACGATTTTGTTGATTCAGATCACCCTTTGGAATATGTTCTAGATGTGGAGTTAGAGGACAAAAGCATTAAAAATAAAAAACATAAAAATCATAATTAATTAACATGGCAGATTTAATGAAAAAGAACACCAAATTGTCTTATTGGTTCTGATGGTAGAAGCTGGATGTTTATTCAAGGGTTTGGGGAAATCTGAAGCTGATTCTTCTTGGGAAGGTCAAGGAAAGGGTGAAATCAAGAATTAAGATGTAGTTTAAGATGCAGATGAACATTTGATTAATTTTAAAGGTCGTTATTGTTTGAAATTCTGTACCCCATAGAGCTGTGAACGCTGAATTATTGAGCAGTTAGACAAGATTCTAGGTTGAAAGTTGAGGGTTGTGAAAGAAATAGTATTGGTTTATTATTCCTTCCTGTACCAAGATATAATGATAACTGTTTTGCATGTTCTGCAGTACCGATAAATAACATGCAGATGATAAAAAAGGGCAAGGGCCACAATTGGTAAGCGTCTCAAACTTGAACATAGAAACATAGAAATTAGGTGCAGGAGTAGGCCATTTGGCCCTTCGAGCCTGCACCGCCATTCAATATGATCATGGCTGATCATCCAACTCAGTATCCCGTACCTGCCTTCTCTCCATACCCCCTGATCCCCTTAGCCACAAGGGCCACATCTAACTCCCTCTTAAATGTAGCCAATGAACTGGCCTCAACAATCCTCTGTGGCAGAGAGTTCCAGAGACTCGCCACTCTCTGTCTTTCTCATCTCGGTCTTAAAGGTTTTCCCTTTATCCTTAAGCTGTGACCCCTTGTCCTGGACTTCCCCAACATCGGGAACAATATTCCTGCATCTAGCCTGTCCAACCCCTTAAGAATTTTGTACGTTTCTATAAGATCCCTTCCCAATCTCTTATATTCTAGAGCAGGTGTTCTCAACCAGGGGTGAATTCCCCCCCAGGGGGGGAATTGGGACCACAGATTAGCAAACTTAAACTGTTAGAAATAAAGGATTTTCAGTATTATATGCATATTATTTGGAATGCACCTTTTGAGGCAGACAATCTTGGAAAGGGGGGGAATGACATTCTGACATATGGTGAAAGGGCTGCATGGGGCAAACAAGGTTGAGAACCACTGTTCTAGAGAGTATAAACCGAGTCTATCCAGTCTATTTTCATGAGACAGTTCTGACATCCCAGGAATCAGTCTGGTGAATCTTCTCTGCACTCCCTCTATGGCAATAATGTCCTTCCTCAGATTTGAAGACCAGAACTGTACGCAATACTCCAGGTGTGGTCTCACCAAGACCCTATACAACTGAAGTAGAATCTGCCTGCTCCTATACTCAAATCCTTTTGCTATGAAAGCTAACATACCATTTGCTTTCTTCACTGCCTGCTGCACCTGCATGCCTACTTTCAATGACTGGTGTACCATGACACCCAGGTCTCGCTGCATCTCCCCTTTTCCTAATCAACCACCCTTTAGATAATAGTCTGCTTTCCTGTTTTTGCCACCAAAGTGGATAACCTCACATTTATCCACATTATACTGCATCTGCCAAACATTTGCCCACTCACCCAGCCTATCCAAGTCACCTTGCAGTCTCCTAGCATCCTCCTCACAACTAACACTGCCCCCCGGCTTAGTGTCATCCGTAAACGTGGACATATTGCCTTCAATTCCCTCATCCAGATCATTAATATATATTGTAAATAGCTGGGGTCCCAGCACTGAGCCTTGCGGTACCCCACTAGTCACTGCCTGCCATTGTGAAAAGGACCCGTTTACTCCTACTCTTTGCTTCCTATTTGCCAGCCAGTTCTCTATCCACATCAATACTGAACCTCTAATGTCGTATGCTTTAAGTTTGTATGTCACATGTTTGACATTTCCTTGTGCTAGAGACTAATAATGAACTATACACAGGACCTGTTCCCGATGTTGGGGAAGTCCAGGACAAGGGGTCACAGTTTAAGGATAAGGGGGAAGTCTTTTAGGACTGAGATGAGAAAATCATCTTTCACACAGAGTGGTGAATCTGTGGAATTCTCTGCCACAGAAGGTAGTTGAGGCCGTTCGTTGGCCATATTCAAGAGGGAGTCAGATGTGGTCCTTGTGGCTAAAGGGATCGGGGGGTATGGAGAGAAGGCAGGTACAGGATACTGAGTTGAATGATCAGCCATGATCATATTGAATGGCGGTGCAGGCTCGAAGGGCTGAATGGCCTACTCCTGCACCTATTTTCTATGACCTATAGGTAATGAGTATCTAGAAACCAAACTCTAAATACCATAAACAATATTCAATAATTAAACACTTCAGCAAACCTGGTTCTCTACTTCTGAAAAAAAAGGACTTCTATCTGGAGTAACTCAGAGGGCCAACCAGCATGTCTCGAGGGCATGGATATGCAATGTTTTGTGTCTGGACCCTTCAGACTGATTGTAGTAGAGGAGAGAAAGATGGAAGAGATTTCTATTTTCTAAAATTTCTAAACAAGGTTTTATTTAAAACAATTAAGTGTTGAAATGGAGGACAAGATTTGGAAGAGCAGTGCTTAATGGGAATGTTCAGATGCTTAATTAAAATTATCACATATAAACTAGTGCCATTACAAGATTTGAGGAAGTCAGTTAGTAGGGTGAAAGAGGAACAGGCTGTGCAGAATGTCCTTTTTCAAAGGAAATGTATAGACAGGTGCTACCACTGTGCAATGGTATTTTGAGATGTTTCTGGGTGATGGAGGCCTAAAAATGTAAATCATCAAGAAAGCGAATTTGAATGAAGTATAGGCACTGGCTAGGATAGGGCATCCAGATGTTAATGCCCAGAAGCATGGAACTGCTAACATGATCCACCTTGGACCCACCATTGAAAACTGGCATGTGTTCTCCCAACGACCCTTTCTGAGGTAAACGATTAGTTTCTTAGTTTTGTTGATATTGAGTGAGCGTGTGCTGTTGCGGAATCACTTAGTGTTTTAATTCTCACATGTATGCTGACTCCCCACCACAACCAATCACAGTGGTGTCATCAATGAATTTATAAATGGCATTGTAGCTCGACTTAAACACAGTCATGGGTGTCAAGGGAATAAAGCATGCAATAAGCTCACAACTTGAAGTGCACCTGAGTTGATGGTCATTGAGGAGATGTTATTGACCTGCACTGATTACGATCTGCCAATGAGGGAGTTAAGGTTCCCGTTACAAAGCGAGCTACTTGGAGCTTCGTGATGAGTTTCAAAGAGTTTTTTGCATCAAACACCAAGCAGTATGAACTTGTTATGTAGTCATCCGGAGCAGAGGGGAGAGTTAGTGATATAGCATTTACTGTTGACCTATTGTGGCGATGGGAAAATTGAAGTGGATCCAATTCTTTTCTGAGGCAGGAGTTGATTCGCACCATAATCAACATTTTTAAGCACTTCATTACGGTGGATGTAAATGCCAATGGATGATGTTTATTGAGGCAGAACACCGTGTTTTTCATTTTTTTCATTCTTCGCAGGTGTTGCTGGACCGGAATTATTTTTTTTAAATGCTGAAAATAATTTCACTTTCTCAGCATATGCAATATTTGGTTGAATGTAGGGAGTAACCTACTTGACCAAATGTATATGTAGTTGTACAGTGGGCATTCTACATTTAATTTAATGTTACTTCCACTTTCCAACAGCTCTTGATTCAATTAGTTTTACTATAGTTGGAGATCTAATGGACATTATTGTATCATAATATAAAACTAGCCTCAAGAATAATTAATTTACCTTTTTAGCAGCTTACTAAAGTTGTCTATCTGATTTACTTTTACGTTTCTCTCAACATGTTGACAAATAGATTTTCCTACAGAGCATGTCCAGTTGAAAAGTAATATCGCATTATATGAGGCCTATTCCAAGTAAAACAATCCGATCTATATTCTTGGTCGTTCATCGTCGTACTTTTTTTTTTTTTTTAATACCCAATTCACCAGAAAAGATTTTAAAATATCTGCTTTTGCAGTGATGGGAAAGCAGAAGAATTTCTGAAGTTAAATCACATTTCAGGCAAGTGAAATTGTGATCTACCTCCAAGAACGATATGAGTTACAGTTAATGATGCTGAATACGAGAATCTTGAAAGCAGAACATGAAAAGTTTTTTGGTGCAAGAATGCATACCATAATAAAATTGATATAGATGATTCTGCTTTATTTGCTATACTTATTATTTTGATCAGCCTTGGAGCTGTCCTTTCCCAATCAATTAGCTTTTATGAAAGATTCTGGCTAACAATCTTTTAATTAAATGTGCAGCAAAATCTGTTCTTTAGATTCAAAGTTCGTTTTTCTTTCATTTCCAAAGTGAATGAAGCTGATACCAAGTTGCTTACTGTAAAGAGGAGTTGACAATTGATAGTGATATCAAGGAAATAAACTTGTTTAAGAAGGAACTGCAGATGCTAGAAAATCAAAGGTAGACAAAATTGCTGGAGAAACTCAGCGGGTGAGGCAGCATCTATGGAGGGAAGGAAATGGGCGACGTTTCGGGTCGAGTCTGAAGAAGGGTCTAGACCCGAAACGTTGCCTATTTCCTTCGCTACATAGATGCTGCCTCACCTGCTGAGTTTCTCCAGCATTTTTGTCTACCTTCAAGGAAATAACTGATCTTTTACATCAGTTAGTAACCAAATGTTTGGTGCTTTCTATTTTTGTAGTTTACTTGGCAGGAAAAGGGAACAAAAATATCAAACATGAGGTTGTTAGCATGAATTTGAAAGTTTTGCCCTTTAACCACCTCAATCTTCAATTTATCAAAAAAAAAAAGCCGCTGAAAGTGCTTTTTTCATTTTGATGTCTTGTCTTCAAAACGGCACTTTCAAAAACAGATATTCATTAGTGACTGGTCTGGATTAGATACTCGAGTTCTGAAATGCAGTATGTGGTGTCAGGATCAAAGTTTTGCCAACTGAGTCAAACTTGCGTGTGCTTTGAATTGACAGTTATAAAAGATAATTTACTAATCTATATCTTGAACTTATTCCAGGTGAACCAACGGAATGTTCCTGGAATTGACAGTGCATATTTGGCAATGGACACGGAAGAGGGAGTGGAAGTTGTATGGAATGAAGTCCAGTTCTCAGAACGAAAAAACTTCAAACTACAAGAGGTGAAAATAAAATTTGTAATTATTTGATATGAGCCATTAATAACTTTTAATTGGTTGACTTTGTATTTTCAAATCATAATAATTAAGATGATAAGATGATTACAAACATTTTATTTCCTTATAAGAAGTTTGCTGTTTCAACTGTTCCTTGACAGCACCATTCAAGAATTTGAGCAATTTATTTTTAATATGCCTTTCCTTCACTATATTCCCTAGGCTGAGAAGAAATCAAATTTATGTTGATCCTTTCTAATTAATGTATTCTGATTTTCAGGATAAGGTTAAAGCTGTCTTTGACAATCTCATCCAGCTGGAGCATCTGAACATAGTGAAATTTCACAAGTACTGGGCAGATGTGAAAGAAAATAAAGCGAGGGTAAGCTTCCTGATGGCAATTATTTCATCAGACTGTCATGTATGATAGAATGACAGAACATAAATTTCATAACTATTATTGAACATTTTTATGAAATGCTATAGTTTTAATTGTTTTTAATATTGCTGAATGTAGCTAGATTTGATAAGTGTGAAATATTTGGGGGAAATTCAACTGGTTTATATTCTTCAGAGTTTCAAACTGAATTAAAGGGATGGTGTGTGCATCGATTCAGTAGATATTTTAAATATGCTTGACACAGGAAAATATTTTGTTCCTTCAGGTTATATTTATAACAGAGTACATGTCATCAGGAAGCTTAAAACAATTCTTGAAAAAAACAAAGAAAAACCACAAAACAATGAATGAAAAGGTATGTTGTACATTGCCACTAGTAAGACTCGGGCAAGGTTAAGATATGGGAAGATAACCTTTTTGACATACAATGCTAAGCAAGGAGCATCTCCAGCAGAACCGCCTGCCATTGACCTTCAGTCACATATACCGTTACCCAGTCCTCCAACCACCTGGGAGTCATCATTAACAAAAAAATAATTGGATCAGTCACATAATTATTTTATCTAAGAACAAGTCAAAAGCTGGGTGTCCTATGGTAAGTGACTCGCTTTCTAATACCTTAAAACGTCACCATCTACAAGGAGATCAAGATTCCATCAACCTGGAAGAATGCAGCTCCACGACACACCAGTATTGCTCCCTTTCTGGTCGAAATGGCATTAATTAGGCCACAACCATACTGTAGGTACAGCACTTCATATTTGGGTAACTTGCAACCTAATTGTGTGGCCATTAAATTCTCCACTTTTACGTAACTAACCGACAAACACCCCCCCCCCCCCCCCCAACTCATTTTATTTTATTTTTTTCCCCCTTCTTGCCTCCCTCTTCCCCCGTGCTCCACTTGAACTTCCACTTATTTCTCCCCCTCCCCTTCCACTTTTATTTCTTCCTGTTGCTTCACATCTTTCACCTGTTCTATCTTTATCTCATTTTATATCTGTTTTTTGCCGCACGCTCGCTCACTCACTCACTCTCTCTCTTGTATACACCTATCACTTGCCAGGCTTAGTCCTGCCCAACTTCCAGATCTCCAGCCCACTCCCTCCCCTACTGCAGTCAGTCTGAAGGAGATTAGCTATTTATGTTCTCCAGAGATTCTGCTCGATCTGCTGAGTTACTCCAATATTTTTGTCTTTGCATCTACTGTTCCTATTGATTGCTGTACATTCTACTTCTAGTGCATGTTGCCTGTCGTATACTGTGAACAAAATGTACTGTTACTTGTTGAAGCTATTTCAATAGTGCCTACCACAAACCCATTTAGAAGAAAAAAAAAACACATACTATGGGAAACGCCACTGCCAATCCTTTACCAATCATCTTGGAATTCTATTCCCATTTGATCATCACTAGATAGAAATCCTGGATCCTTATCCGCAAACCTGAAATCTCCATCCATTCAAAATAGCTTGCTTTTTCATTTCAAGGGCAATTGGGGATAGACAATAATTGTTGGTCTTTAATGTTATCATGCATCAGTCCAACATGAGTAAGTAACCCTCCCAATAATTTTAATATTCCTCCCTTTAATAAGGAATTGTTGTTATTCTTCATTGAATATTTCCTGGAAGAATCACCCAATAGTATAGGTACAGTTTTTAAGCTTGATTGGGCAAGGCAATGCAATGTCATTTGCCAAGGGTGGGTCACTGGCATAATCATAAACTAAGCTAGTCAAATCTTGAACACTGTTGCTAGGTTTTGTCTGCAACAGAATATAAGTAGAAGCTCCTTAACTTCATTCTTACAGTTCTGTCAATGACTTGAGATGCTATCAATTGTGCTTTTTCCTTTTAATCTTACATTATGGAAACTGGCTTTTTGGCCCACTGTGTTCATGACAGACAGTGAGCTCAAGTCTATATTAATATGTAGTTTTCTATGCTCTGGAGCTTCAAGTGCTCATCTAAGTTATTAAACAGGGAAGGTACTGTCTCCTGCAAGCCCTTTTTTTTGTGACCCTGATTTCAACCGCCATCTGAGTTTAAAAAAAATCATCAACTTCAAATATACAAATTTTGTATCTTCAAATATCTTGTATATCTAAACCAATGCCCTCTGCTTAAAGACAACTCTGCCAATGAGAAAAATAATCTCTTTCTACCCTATTTATGCCCTCTTAATCTTGTACACCCCATTCAGGTTCCTCCCTCAGACTTCTCTGCTCCAAGAAACACAAACTCTGTGCTCTAAGAAAAACACGCTCTGCCTATCCAAACTCTCCTCATAGCTGAAGGACCATTTCAGATAATATCCAGCTACAGTGGCTTGCAAAAAGTATTCATACCCCTTGAACTTTTCCACATTTTGTCATGTTACAACCACAAACGTAAATGTATTTTATTGGGATTTTATGTGAGACCAACACAAAGTGGCGCATAATTGTGAAGTGGAAGGAAAATGATTCATGGTTTCAATTACAAATTACAAATAAAAAACTGAAAAGTGTGGCGTACAAAAGTATTCAGCCCCCCCTGAGTCAATACTTTGTAGAACCACCTTTCGCTGCAATTACAGCTGCAAGTCTTTTGGGGTATGTGTCTACCAGCTTTGCACATCTAGAGACTGAAATGTTTGCCCATTCTTCTTTGCAAAATAGCTCAAGCTCAGTGAGATTGGATGGAGAGCGTCTATGAACAGCAATTTTCAAGTCTTGCCAGAGATTCTCAATTGGATTTAGGTCTGGACTTTGACTGGGCCATTCTAACACATGAATATGCTTTGATCTAAACCATTCCATTGTAGCTCTGGCTGTATGTTTAGGGTCGTTGTCCTGCTGGAAGGTGAACCTCCGCCCCAGTCTCAAGTCTTTTGCAGACTTTAACAGGTTTTCTTCCAAGATTTCCCTGTATTTGGCTCCATCCATCTTCCCATGAACTCTGACCAGCTTCCCTGTCCCTGCTGAAGAAAAGCATCCCCACAGCATGATGCTGCCACCACCATGTTTCACGGTGGGGATGGTGTGTTCGGGGTGATGTTCCGTGTTAGTTTTCCACCACATAGTGTTTTGCATTTAGGCCAAAAACTTCAATTTTGGTCTCATCAGACCAGAGCACCTTCCTCCACATGTTTGCTGTCTCCCCCACATGCCTTGTGGCAAACTGCAATCGGGACTTCTTATGGCTTTGTTTCAACAATGGCTTTCTTCTTGCCACTCTTCCATAAAGGGCGATTTGTGGAGTGCACGACTAATAGCTGTTCTGTGGACAGATTCTACCACATGAGCTGTGGATCTCTGCAGCTCTTCCGGAGTTACCATGGCTGCTTCTCTGATCAATGCTGTCCTTGCCCATCCTGTCAGTTTAGGTGGACGGCCATGTCTTGGTAGGTTTGCAGTTGTACCATACTCTTTCCATTTTCGTATGATGGATTGAACAGTGCTCCGTGAGATGTTCAAAGCTTGGGATTTTTTTTATAACCTAACCCTGCTTTCAACTTCTCCACAACTTTATCCCTGACCTGTCTGGTGTGTTCCTTGGACTTCATGATGCCCAAGGAACATAGTTTGTTCACTAATGTTCTCTAACAAACCTCTGAGGTCTTCACAGAACAGCTGTATTTATACTGAGATTAGATTACACACAAGTGGACTCTATTTACTAATTAGGTGACTTCTGTAGGCAATTGGTTGCACTGGATTTTATTTAGGGGTATCTGAGTAAAGGGGGCTGAATACTTTTGCACGCCACACTTTTCAGTTTTTTATTTGTAAAACAATTTGAAAACCATGTATCATTTTCCTTCCACTTCACAATTATGCGCCACTTTGTGTTGGTCTATCACACAAAATCCCAATAAAATACATTTACGTTTGTGGTTGTAACGTGACAAAATGTCGAAAAGTTCAAGGGGTATGAATACTTTTGCAAGCCACTGTATATTGCATCTGCACTACTTCCAGTTCAATGACATAGTTATTAGGTGTGATGACTAGAACTGTGTGTGGTACTACAGCTGTGGTGTAATCAATGTTTTGAATAGTTCTATCATAAATCTACCCACTCGTATTTTATTCCCTGGCGAATGAAGGCAACAATCTGGTATGCCTTTCTAATCACCTTTTATTTCCCCAGGGTTAAATTCTATTTTCCTTTCTCTGCAACTGAAGACTAACTCGCTCCTACCAGCAAGAAGAATTTTCAAATTGTCTGTAAACTTACCAATCATGCCTTCTACATTCACATCCACATAATCACCTTGTGTAACAAAAAGCATGAGCTTAGCATTGATCCCTGTTGACCAATGCAGTCACAGCCTTTCAATTAGAACAGCAGCACAGCCATTTTTTTGGACAAGTTTCCAATATTATTAATTTCTTCCAATAATTATTAGGATGTCATACTTTAATAATCCACCACCAAGTGCTTGCTTTGTACTCTGCCAAGTGTAGTGGACTGTGTTGTAAACTTAGTCCGAACATGGATAAAAGATTTAAAATGTGGCAACATTGAGAGTAACTAACCATGTCATCAAGACTCTTACTGACAGCCTGAAATTAATGAACCGCTAGTAAACATGTTATTGGGAATAAGAGATATGTTCAATTACTAATAGCAACCATAGGGTAGAGGTTTTTGGACGCTGATCTCTATTCTATCACAGCGCTGGAGAAATTCCATTGAGTAGTGCCATGGAATCAGCTATCCTTTGCTTCCTTAGTTTTAAGATTCTAGAATCTGTAGCCTTTATGTCACATTCTATGGTAAAGTTGCTTAAATAATTGCACCACAATTATTCACTCCTTCACTCCCTGCATAATGCAGTGGTGCATTATTGCTACATTAGGTACGATCATTTTTATTGTATTTAAATAACGAAGATTCTTTCAACATTGTCTCCTACACTTACCATCTAAGGATGGACCAAATGTACATCAGAATGCCACCGTCCACCTGCGCACTAGCTTGACTTGAATATATCATAATTGCTTCATTTAGTCAAACTGAAATTTCAGACTTGAGGTACTTTAGCCACAGAAAATTTGGCAACGCAAAGTAGCTTCCCACTAGCACCATGAGCAAGTAGGTATGAGCAATAAATCATGGCCATTGCCCTTTGAATGTTTTTTTTAAACTTTAGGTAAATCAGAAATCATTGCATCACATTCACTGAGCCAGTGCTGCTGCTGTACCGAGTCTAAATTACATTAGTTTTTAACCATGTTGTGAAAGGTAAAGATGAAGAAATTGGGACCAGTATTTGTACATTTTGTAACCCTCAAAGAATAGATATCCAACCTAATCAGGCATATTTGATTCCGATATATTTTCTATTTTACCATTACCTTTTAATTAACTTAGTAAATGGTTGGGTTAATTGTGGAGGCCCTTGTAGATATTTGCACCATCTTTAACCACAGAAGACTTAAGATGAGAGGCATGAGATTTAAGAGAGACCTTGGGTAACATTTTCGCTATGGGTCGTCTGTATCGGACATGAGCTGCTAGAGGTAGCTATAAAAGCGGATACAATTACAACTTTTCAAAGACATTTGGACAGATATTGGGATGGTATGGTTTCAGAGGGCTTTGGGCCAAATGTAGGCCCGATTTGGTCGGCGTAGAATCTGTGGGCCGAGGGGGTTGTTTCTGTGCTGTACAGCTCATTGGTTCTATTAATAAAATCATAAAAGTGTACCAAAGCCCTGATTTGTTCATTCACTGTGAAAAATCAATAAATGCCTGGTTTGGAAACCTGACAGGTTAACTTTATCTGCAGTGTAGGATAAGTGGACAATAGGATGCAAGCGTTTAGCATTTGTTAGTGACTTACTCATCTGCAGTTTCCTTTATTTAGTAGATATTGGTAGCATAGGTGGTGAGAGCAGGTATTGAGGGGGGTTGTTCTGGGACGCCAGAACTAACTGTTGAGCCTTCGGGCTGTCGTGGGCCAATCTCAACAAAACATCAGTGAAGGGAGGTGCCCACTTAGTCATAGAGTGATAGTGTGGGAACAGGCACTTCGGCCCACACCTGCCAACGTGTCCCAGCTACACTAGTCCCACCTGCCTGCGCTTGGAACATATCCCTCCACACCTGTCCTATCCATGTATATGTCTAACTGTTTCTTAAATAATGGGATAGTCCCAGTCTCAACAACCTCCTCTGGCAGCTTGTTCCATACACCCACCACCCTTTGTGTGAAAAAGCTACCCCTCGGATTCCTATTGAATCGTTTCACCTTGAACCTGTGTCCCCTGGTCCTCGATTCCCCTACATTGGGCAAGAGACTCTGTGCATCTACCTGATCTATCCCCTCATGATTTTGTACACTTGATAACCCCAATGATATACTTGCATCTACACGATCAGGCATGTGCTTGTTAACATGCAGGTAGCTGATTATTACATATGGAGTTAGTTATTGTCCTTAGCGCGTTTGTATAATCAGTTCAGATTGTGCTTTGGGCTTGGTTTTCTTGGTTGAGTGTTTATCCTGGTGTTATAGCACAAGTACTTTGTGTTGTGATTGTAATGGTGAAGTGAAATCACTTTTGAAATCTAGTCTTTCTCTTGCTGGCTATTGGTGCAAATGTTTGACTGTCCTGATGCATCCCTGAATACCAACAAGCGCTATGGTTTAGTAAATCAGAGTGAAAACATGCTTTTTCTGCAAATAATGATCTAAACTGCTCAAAAATGGCAATATTTGATTCAAGGATTGCTTCATGCTTTAACCAGAAATGGGAAAAGATGTATTTCACTTCAGTTAGTTAAGCTTTTTGTTATGTTCATGTTTGACTGTAACTTTGATCATTTCTATGTAGGCCTGGAAACGATGGTGCACACAGATTTTGTCTGCCTTGAGGTAAGAAGTCTGTTCTGGAACACACACAGGTGGCCGCTGTGACCCACGTCGCAGCGGCCTCTGCAGTCCGTCTGTCTTTTTTTATTTTCTTGTCTCGTTTGAGTGTAGTTTATAGTGGGTTTTTTTAAACTGGGTATGTGTGGGGGGGGGGGGGGGGGCGGTGTGGGGGAAACTTTTAAAATCTTTTCCCTGTACGGAGGTCCCGACCTTTTCTCTGTTGGGTCTCCGTTGTCGTTGGGGCCTAGCACCATGGAGCGGCCTCCAACCGGAACCACCTGGGGGCTCCAGTCGCGAAGCCTGCAGACTACTCGCCATCATGGAGCTGAATTCGGAACAGGAGGAGCTGTGGTGGTGCACTGATGCGGCCTGACCCCGGGGATTCGGAGGCTCCAGCCGCAGGCCCGGTGGGCGGTGACAGCGGAGGTTCGCGGGTCCCTGCTGGGAGACCACTTTTCGGAGCTTCTGCAACGGCAACATCTCCCACCCGAGTTGCAGGGTTGAAAATGACCTGGAGCGGAGCCTTACATCGCTCGGCGCGGCTTTAATGGCTGCGAGACATGCTAGCGCCCGCTGAGGGCTCCAACATCAAGACCTGGAGTGCGGCCTTAATGGCCATGGGACTTATTTACTATCGCCCGCAGGGGGCTTTGACTGACATCGACATCGGGAGGAGAATGGGGAGTGCAGGGGAGAGATAAGACTGCCTTCCATCACAGTGAGGAGGAGATTCGCTGTGATGGATGTTTGTGTAAATTGTGTTGTCTTGGTTCTTTTTCTTGTTTGTATGACTGCAGAAACCAAATTTCGTTTGAACTTCATTGAGGTTCAAATGACAACAACTAAATTGTATCATTGTATGCCCAGCCTGTCAAGAACGGATATCAAATTAGATAATGTTTTAAAAATATTTAAATTATTTTTCTTTTAAAGAAACTTAAACATGATGCAAATGTTCCACTTTTCTAAGTTATTGCTCTCACATTGTAAGGAAACTGCCATTTTGTATGGTACCATTGTGCTGATTTTATAGTGTCTTAGTAGTTTAGTAACATTCTGGCATATTCAAGGTAACCAAAAGGTTGGAGTTTTTTCTTTTTAACCAGCTACCTCCATTCCTGTGATCCTCCCATCATCCATGGCAATCTGACTTGTGATACAATATTCATCCAGCATAATGGACTTATAAAAATTGGGTCTGGTAAGTATCAGAAACTAACTTGCAATATGTCAATCTATTTAGAAATATGAAGGACAATTAAGAAAATGGAAATTGATTTGGTTCATCAAGTCAGTCTTTGAAAAAAATTAGATTAATATTTCTGTTTGGCCAGTTTAATAATGCAAACAAAAAATATTACTCTTGCCCTTTCTTATTAGCACCATATCATGTTTAATTATTTTATGCTAATGGAAAATTACAGATTTCTATCAATAAGTGGCAACATTTGTTTTTGGGAAGTCGTTGAAGGAACCAGCCATAACAATAGCTTGTCATCTAAGTAGTATACTTGAGAGCATGCATGTGTCTGCAAACATTGACCATGCTTGCGTGGACCAAATCAATGTCAGTAGATTGTACTTAGCCGCCTAACTGGAAGCATCAGGTTTAGACTAATCAAACATCTAATGTCAATGTACATAGTCATTTTCTCATTTTATTGATTTTCAACCTTTACCCTTTTCCTCGTTTTTGATTTTCAATACCTCTTGTTTTCTCATTTCTTTGTTCCCCATCTGGTTTACTTATTCAGGGTTCGATTTTGGGTGCAAAGTTTGTATTTTTAAAAGCTTTAAACAAGTTACTTTAAAAAAGAAACAATTATACCCTTAATATGTGCTGCATTTACTTTCTGTTTCCTGACCCCTTTTTCAAATTCAAAATATGATGCCTAATTTTTAATCTTAGCTGTTATTGTAGAGATACAAATAATCAATGCTGATTGAGCACTAGCTGAAATTTAGTATCTTTGGATTAAAAGTTAATTTTGTATGTTGATAGAGATGTCCTTTGCTTAGAAGGAGCAGGTAAAGAAAATAACTGACAATTGCCGTGCAATAGAACTCATCATTTGAATAATAAATTAGGTTAATGTCACAATGATCTGTGTGAGGACAATCATTGACTTTTTTAATTTGCTGTATTTTGTATGTACAGTTCAATCAGGACACGATTATAATGGGAGTGAGTGAAAATGGCATTGCATTTTATGCATGGCTAAATTATGCATTTGTGCATGTTCCAGATTGCTTTGGGCTTTGAGGAAAATTCATAATAATATTGTCCATTTCAACTTCAAAGTTAACAATGCTGTGAATAAATCACTCTTCGTGGCTGTTTTTTTTTTTCAAACTCAACCTTTGGCAGCTATTTAGTGTTTTATTTGTTACCACTTAACTATAGACAGCATCTAAGTGGCTTGCTTTGGTGAATGAAGTACACCAGAAGTCTGTTTCTTTATGTGATATTTGAAATTGCAAATACTATAGTTTTGTCACTGAAATCTTTAATTGAGCCCTCCTAAATTCAGACATGGAAATTGACATTGGAAGTCAAGAGTTCAATATTATACTACCAATGTAGATAACAAATGAGCTGTCTCTTTACCATGTTTAAGAAGGAACTGCAGATGCTGGAAAATCAAAGGTAGACAAAAATGCTGGAGAAACTCAGCGGATGAGGCAGCATCTATGGAGCGAAGGAAATGGGCAACGTTTCGGGTCGAGACCCTTCTTCAGACTGATGTGAGGGGGGGGGGGGGCGGGAAGAAGAAAGGAAGAGGCAGGGACAGTGGGCTGAGGGAGAGCTGAGCAGAGGAGGAGAAAGCAGGGACTACCTGAAATTAGAGGTCAATGTTCATACCGCTGGGGTGTAAACTGCCCAAGGGAAATATGAGGGTTGCTCTTCCAATTTACGTTGGGCTTCACTCTGGCCATGGAGGAGGCCCAGGACAGAAAGGTCGGATTCTAATTGGGAGGGGAGTTAAAGTGCTGAGCCACCAGAAGACCAGGTTGGTTACGAGAGGAGGTGTTGGGCGAAGTGATCGCCAAGCCTACGCTTGGTCTCACCGATGTAGAGTAGCGAATGCAATAGATGAGGTCAGAGGAGTTGCAGATGAACCTCTGCCACACCTGGAAAGACTGCTTGGGTCCTTGAATGGAGTCAAGGGGGGAGGCAAAGCGACAAGTGTAGCATTCCCTGCGGTTGCATGGAAAAGTGCCAGGAGAAGGGGTGGTTTGGGTGGGAAGGGAAGAATTGACCAGGTAGTTACGGAGGGAGTGGTCTCTGCAGAAAGCCGAAAGGGGATGAGATGGGACGATGTGGCCAGTGGTGGGATCCCATTGGAGGTGGCGAAAATGTGGGAGGATTATTTGATACATGTGACAGCTGGTAGGGTGGAAGGTGAGGACCAGGGGGACTCTGCCCTTGTTACGAGTGGGGGAGGACAGGGAGTGAGAGCAGAGTTACGGGGTATAGAAGAAACCCTGGTGAGAGCCTCATCAATAGTAGAAGAGAGGAACCCCCGTTCCCTGAAGAATGAGGACATCTCCGATGCCCTGGTGTGGAACACCTTATCCTGGGTGCAGATGCAGCGTAGACGGAGGAATTGGGAGTAGGGAATGGGGCCCTTGTCCTCACATTCCACCCTACCAGCCTAATCGTCCAGAAATTTGAATCACTGCCTTGATTCTTGATTAGTACAGGTGTCAGTGGTATGGGTAGAGGGCAGGAGAATGGGGTTAGGAGGGAGAAATAGATCAGCCATGATTGAATGGCGAGGTAGACTCGATGGGCCAAATGGCCTAATTCTACTCCTTTTCCTTATGACTGCCCACCTGCATTGTCAGTCCTATTCTCCTATTCCTACTGCAGTAGCATGTTACATTGAGAATAATCCCGAGATTACCATTTTCGCAGTCCCGCTTTAAACCCTTTAGCCAAATTCCCTATATTCACTCTGAGGACGAGTTATAAGTAGAGACAGAATATGCTGATTATTATTTTTCCCCTGTTGAGTAGAAGAGGCTGATTGTATATAGGGTGTACAAATGATGAAAGGCATCGATGTGGTGAATTATTAAAATTATCTTTTCATAGGTAGAAAAGTTTAGAATTACAGGGCATCGATTTAAGATGAGACGAGCATTATTTAAGAGACTTTGGGCAATTTCTTCATGCATACAATAGTAGGCATTTTGAACAAGCTGCAAAATGAAACTACAGGCGGGTACAATGATGTTTAAAAAGACATTTAGACATGGACATGGCTTGGAAAGTT
Source organism: Okamejei kenojei (assembly GCA_035221665.1). Taxonomy (NCBI): domain Eukaryota; kingdom Metazoa; phylum Chordata; class Chondrichthyes; order Rajiformes; family Rajidae; genus Okamejei; species Okamejei kenojei. The sequence continues at coordinate 30,436,964 of CM069138.1, forward strand.
TCAACAGGGAATGGGGAAAAAACATGGGCAAATGATACTACACCAATTCGCCTGTAAAAGCTCATCCTTGAGGAAGAGTTACACCATAGGACCTGTTTTGGTTATTTGGGATTGACACTGCGTTCTTGAGCAAGTATTTGAATCTCTTTGATATTCTCTCCCCCACCCGCCCCTCCTTTGCTTTCTCTCTAAATTGATCGATCTCCAATCTCCTTCTTCACAGTTCTCCTCCAAACTTGTGGCTATTTTACCTGGAACTCCTTACTTAAATCATTCCAGATACGTTTATACTCGTGTCACAATGGCAGAAATGGCCCTGACATGTAGATCCGATTCAGAAAAAGTAATGTTGTCCTCTGATGTGGTGGTGAGTGTGGAAATAGAATCTGAAAAGAGCAGTATTAAATGTACTTGGCCCCTTGCTTTTGATTGACAGAGGGCAATTTCATTGTTTAGTTAATTTGATGTCAGTAATTGTGCAGGTGCCGAGGTTGAAGACTGAGATTGCCATCAGCAGAAGTCAAGCAGGGTGCTCCTCTGCTCGGTGATTTCTTTTTAGATATTTCCCATATAGAAGTTACTTTTGAATCATCTTCCATCACCCTTTCAGCTGTCCATTTGAAGTTGAAATACATTACCAACAGTAAATTTTCTCTACATCTTCCCTTTGGTATTAAGATCTTTCCTGAAGTGTGAGGACCAGAATTGAACTGCAACTGATGCTTTATTGTTAACCAATAATTTTGTGTAATGTTTATCTTTATACATGAGATCATATAATTTTTTGAGGAGCAGGATCAACAGCTCTCGTTTCAATGCCCAAGTCTCTCTTACTGAACCTATGTAGAAATTATTTGGTTTTGATGTAGCCCACACTCAAGAATGGAGTACTCTTAAAGTTCTAGCATTGTCAGATAAGTCTAATTTCTCAGGGGGTGGATTATATTCTAAACCATTCAAAGAGTCCCTTATATTTTGTCAACTGAATGTTTTGTTGCATAAAATTAGCACATTTGTGTACTCTTCTCAGTAGCTTAACATAGACATCAATTCTTGCACACAGTCATCACTTACAGATTGACCTCCTTTGAAGCTTGGGTAGTTCCAAATGTGTGCAAGATTACCAGCAGTATTTTAATCGGGCAGAGTTTCAGTTAATCAAATGTCAGACAAACGTGCCACTGCATGTTCAGCCAGATGACTCACGGGTTGCCACTGCACATTCAACTAACCACATCCTCACTCAGAAAAAAATCAGCTGAATTGAGAAGATTATCTGTCTATAATGATGAGTCTCAAGTTCTGTTGAGTCTCAGGTTGTGATAATCTGCTTGGAATAGCATTTGGAGCATTAATTGGAGTTATAAAACCTGCAATCCACGTATCATTATAATCTTTTTACGGCAAGACTCTCGATCTTTATAAAGGAGATTTGGTACTTAGATTCCTTTAATCCTGATAAAATTGGTACAATTTCTACAATATCCTAACACCTACCCCTAATAGTCTACAAGTATCTTGATAAAATCGTCCCACTACCGGGACACCATCCATTAATTGATTTGTAATGGACTTGGATAGAGTGGATGTGGAGAGGATGTTTCTGCGAGTGGGAGAGTCAAGGACTAGAGGTCATAGATTTAAAGGACGTTCTACTTCTAGGAAGTAGATGAGGAAGAATTTCTTTGGATAGCCACAAAAGCTGGAGTAAGTTAGCTGGACAGGCAGCATCTCTGGAGAGAAGGAATGGGTGATGTTTCGAGTCAAGACCCTTAGAGGGTCGTGAATCTGGAATTCTTTGCCACAGAAGGTCATGGAGGCAAAGTCATTTGGATATATTTAAGGCAGAGATAGATAAATCTTGATTAGTATGGGTGTCAGAGTTTATGGGGCGAAGACAGGAGAATGGGGTTAGGAGGGAGAGATAGATTAGCCATGATTGAATGGCGGAGGGTACACAATGCTGGAGAAACTCGGCGGGTGCAGCAGCATCTATGGAGCGAAGGAGATGGGCAACGTTTTGGGCCGAAACCCTTCTTCAGACGTTGAATGGCGGAGTAGAGTTTATGGGCTGAATTGCCTAATTATACTCCTATCACATGATCTTATGATAAATCCATCAGTTGAAAAAGGTTTGTCATCACCAGGCAGGTGTGTTTTATTTTTAACTTGAGTATGTTCATGGAAATATTGAAAATACGTGCAAGAGTAGGGCATTCAGTCCTTTGAGCCAGCACTGCCATTCAATATGATAATGCAAAATCAGTATCCCCTTCCTGCTTTCTCCTCGTATCCCTTCATTCCGTTAGCCTTAAGAGCTATATCTAACTCTTGAATACATCCAGTGAATTGACCTCCACTGCCTTCTGTTGCAGAGAATTCCACAGATTCACAACTCTCTGGGTGAAAAGGTTTTTCCTCATCCCAGTCCTAAGTGGCCTACCCCTTATTCTTAAACTGTGACCCCTGGTTCTGGACTCCCCCAACATCGGGATCATTTTTCTTGCATCTAGCCTGTCCAATCCCTAAAGAATTTTATGTTTCTATGCTCTCATCCTTCTAAATTCCAGTGAATATAAGCCCAGACGATCCATTTGTTCATCATATGTCAGTCCCGCCAACCCGGGAATTAACCCGATGAACCTACGCTGGACTCCCTCAATAGCAAGAATGTCCGCCCTCAAATTAGGAGACCAAAACTGCACCCAATGCTCGAGGTGTGGTCTCACCAGGGCCCTGTACAACTGCAGTAGGAGTTCCTTTCTCCTATACTCAAATCCTTTCGATGTGAAGGCCAACATGCCATTTGTTTTCTTTACTGCCTTATTTATAGTTCATTTATAGTTGATCTCAAATTTACATTGTGCGAATGGCTCCATCTCTACTTCCCAGAGATTCTTGCCAGATCATTCCACATTGCGTTATTATTCTTCTATTAGTAGATGTAAGATTTGTTATCCATCCAGCATAATGCTTGCACAATTGAAAACAATAACATCCACACACATTTAATTGTGGTCAACCTGGCTTGCTTTATGACTTTTTGCTATTGATGGCCGCCATAAGGTTTTGCTTTACTCCCACTCCCTCCTGACTTTTCATGGATACTGCTTAGGGGCATCTCTCCAGAGATTATCAAAAAAAAAAAGAAAAATGATTGTACATCTATTGCTTTAACTATATTTATGTATTACTATACTGGTTCTTGGGATTTTGTTTCTATTAATACCCGAGATCTAGACATCACAAGCATTACTATTTATCATGGCAAATGTGTTAGTCAACTGGCTTCTTGAATTGCTGTACTCGTGTGCATGTACTCCAAGGAGTGATTAGGTAGAAAACACTTGTCTTTTGGCCTACTGATGAAGAAGGAAAGCAAATTATACATTTAAGCAGATTTGGTGTGTGACTTGATCATACAAATGGCACTCCAATTTCCTCTTTGTATTGATTAGAAGAATTGAAAAAGCCTCGTCACTTGCTCCAGCGGGTGTACACTATAGCTATGGTTCAATGATGGCTGAAAGAATGAATGTTTGTGCTGAAAGATGGAATCCCCCTTGAATAAGGTAATTTGTCATGTTGTTGTAGGTCCAACAACTTGCAATACTTCATCTCCTTAGGACTATGTAGGGTCATCGGACAAGAATAGTGTAGAGAAATTGTTGAAAGTCGGTTACTATATCCTTTCTTTTGGTTCTTTACATGCTGCATAGCTTGTGTGGCAGTGCTGATCTTTGATTTTAAAAGTGGTTGATGTGGAGCCACTCTTGGACTACAATTCCCATCCAGACTTTATTCTGTCTTTGTTATCCTCAATGCTGCTCTCAAGTGTCATTGAACATGGAATATGATTTATTAGCTGAATGAGGAGAATTGTATTTGATAGAGATTTCATGAGAATGGGATGAATCTTGGGAAATTCTCAGGGCAGTTCCTTCATAACTTTCTGCCAATTGTGCCTTGATATTTCAGAGCATTTGTCCTTCCAGTGGGACATAATAAATGGAGGTATTATTGCAAGAGTCTAGGGTGATGTCTGAAATGTGTGGTTAACAGTAGCAATGTAAAATTATTGTTTATCCTATTTAGTCATGTTCAATTAGTTTGTCTATAGAGCTATCTGGCTGCTTAACACTTTGTCACATCGAATGACTTTGTCTTCACCATTTTGGCCTCATCTTATTAGTTTCACACACCTGAATGGCTTGTTAATTCACATTTAAGTTAGCCACATATTGGAGCCTCAGCAATGAGTTCCTGGACTTGGGTATTTGAACATTTGGGTTTCATCCCACCCTGGGATGAAACCCTGAGATGTGTGCAAAAATCAAGTCTGGCGGTATCCTCTTTCTCACTTCCCAGGTGAGCGTACGGGATCCCAAGGGGCTTTTCCTGTGGAATATGTTTTTTTTTTAATTAGCTTCTCGATGGTCTAGAGAATGAGAGATGACATTGTTGACCCCTCTGCATATTTAAATATCTTAATTTTTAGTTTGTCATTGTATTGTAGGGATTAGAATGAAAATTAAACTTTTGCATTATCTGTAACTTTGGGAGCTACAATCAGTTTTTGCCAATATTCAATAAATAATTGTGGCCTATTGTCTGTTTTGTAGACTGATAGTGAGCTAAATTTATTTTAACTAGGTGTGGAAACCACAAATGATCTTGCATCTGGGAATACATTTCAATCCTTTCAACCATAACTAATTGTGCATTGATATCAAAGTTGAAATGAGAAACCTAGAGGGCAATATCTTCCTGTTAGCTAATCAGTAAGCTAATGCATGCTTTTAGGTTGGTAGTGTTTTTTAAAAAAAAAAAGTAAATAGTGTCAATTCTTTACATGCATGCTCAAGAACAATTGAGTCTGTTTCTTGGCTCTAGTATGTTATAGGAGAGATTTAGGCTGTGGGCCGAGGAGCTTTTTTGTTCAGGTTTGTGGCCCAACTCACGGAACAACCTGAATTTTTAACATATTGAGTAAAAATATGATATAAATCATACCTGAAACTCGTCAAGAACAAAACCTTAACATTTTGTTTAAATATGAGAAAAACTTTCAATTTTTCCGAGTAGTAATTGTCCAATCAATGCACATTTGACATTGAGGTTGGACGCAAATTGACCAATCCCGCGCTTTGTTTTATGGTCGCTTGGCATCGAGGACCCTGGGATCATGGCTGCCTACTCAATACATCAATAGCAATTACTAGGTTTCCAAGGAATAAAGGTAATGCTAACCTTGCTGGTCATTTTCTTTTTCAATTGATTTATCTTTATAAAGTTATGATGTGAACTGTTAAATAAAAATGATAAATAACAAATGTACAGATAGGGTTAGGGTCAGGGTCAGTCTGTCGGGCTTGTCGGTAGGCCGATGGATGCTGTGGATGATCGGTCGGGCTGTCGATAGGCCGGTGGATGGTGAGAGCGGTCGGACGGCCGGTCAGTAGGCCGGTGAGTGTTGTGAAGGGTCGGTCGGGCAGTTGGTAGGCCGGTGGATGCTGCGAGGGGTTGGTCGGGCTGTCGGTAGGCCGGTGCGTGCTGCGAGGGGTCGGCCGGGCTGCCGGTAGGCCTGTGAGTGCTGCGAGGGGTCGGCCGGGCTGCCGGTAGGCCTGTGAGTGCTGCGAGGGGTCGGCCGGGCTGTTGGCCGGCCGGTGTTGCAGTGAGCGGGCGGACTGACGGAGCCGGCGCTATGGGGGTGCTGAAGGCGGCCCGGGCGGCGTGCAAGGCAGTGCTGCTCCCCACCATCACCACGACGATCCAGAAGGGCATGCTGGCCGAGGTGGACTCGCTGAGCAGCCACAAGTACAGAGCCCGCAGCCGGTCCCAAAGCGGCTCCAACTCCAGCCGTGGGCAGCTCTGGAAGTTAGGGTTAGGCATTTTCATCTCAGTGGAAGATGCCTGAGCCTTCCCTGGCCTGGCACTGCCCCAGTCCCAATATGGCCGTGACCCCCCACTCTGCACACTGGCAGTCAGTAGGGTTCAGTAAACGGGGGAACCCAGAAGAACTCCCCTCACCCATTAATTAGGCTGGTTCAGGAGCCAGATCTCTGTGGCAGTCTCATTTAAAAAACACACACAATTATATTTATTATTTGTATATAATATAATTGTATATGATTACAGTCATATTCACAACACACACACACACACACACACACACACACACACACACACACACACACAAATAATATATGGTTTAAATATACTGCAACACGGAAATAGGCTCCCCATGGTGTAATATGGGCATTGGACACCAGATGGCGCTTACTTTTTCTATCTCATTTTCTAATTAGTTTAATGAATTAATGTGCAACTTTTGGCACTGACGAGTTATGACTTCCTATTCAATTATATTTTATCTAAATCTGTGGAAAATTTCACATTTTCACATTGTGAGATATGGCTCACAAAAGTTGATTTCTAGACACGTTTTTGATGCTCGGCCCACAGCCTAATTATCCAACCCAACAATGTTTTAGGAGATTATCCAAGCCCAACAATTCTAGACACCCAATTCTCATGCTTCCTCAGTAGGAGGCTGTTCTGTCCATCACATTCATAATGGCTCAAAACAATCTCATTTATTTTCCACTTATTTCCTGCAGCCTATTCTCTTGCAAATGCTGATTATCCAATACTAAGGAATTATTTACAGTGGCTATTTAACCTGCCAACAGCACATCTTTGGGATGTGTGAGGAAAGCAAACATGTGGGGAGAATCCTTGTTATGGAGAATGTGGAAATTCCATATTGTTCCAGCAGTAAGGATGGAATCCAAAATGCTGGAACTGGGTGACAGCAGCACGACCTGAGGCATGACTGTACTGTCTCTAAAGATAATTCCAATTGCATTTCTACGTTTTATTTAATTCTACCTTGTGTAGAATGATGTCGTTAAGCAATTTCCTCATTCTTTCACCGGGAAAATTGTATTTTTATGTGGGTATGTTTATTGTTTCTCACATTTTGAGAGATGATGTTGGCGGGTGGACAGATTGTTCGATAGGAATGATTTGAGAAATATGGACCGTATGCAGTCAAATGGGACATTCCCAGAATGCCAACTCGGTGGGCATGGACAAAGTGAGCTGAAGGCCCTACTTCCATGCTGTCCAGTGCTCTGACTTGATTTGCTATGATTCTTGATTATTCATCAGTCCAAATTACAATCAAATGTGTGGCTTTGCCCATCCAAAAATAAAACCATTTCAGGCTTGCACATGGTCACAGCAGTTTATGACAATTTCTGGAGTTCTATTCCAGTTCTCTAAAGTTGCATGGTTCTAGATGTGGGCGTGAGAAATGTCTAATTTGAAAACTATAGAATTCATTACTGCTGTCGAGTCATTGGTAGGTGCTGGCCATTTAAAAATAAATAAATAAACAATTCACACAATAGTATCTGTCAGATTTCACGTTCGGGTTGTCAATGCCTGAACTATAAACCTACTTTCCACATAGAAAATTATCCGAAACTTTTGAAACTGTAAACCACTAACATTTTTTTGCACATTCCATCTGCTAAAAAACATGTCATAGATGCTTCTCCCCCCCGTGGCCAAATATTTCCTTTTCTCCATTTTCTTTGTAATTAAATTTTAATAGCAAGGTAAAGCGTGTTTGATATGGAATTAATCTCCTTTTGATCCAGATTATTGTGGTAAGTAATACTCGTCCTGCCTGCTAGGGCTCAAAATCATGAAGAACTTTTAAGAAAAAGTAAGCTAGACTAGATTATTGAACTATATTCATGAATTTCAAAGACTCCTTGTCCTGTCCCTATCTTTCCCTTTTGCCTTCCTTCTCAGTGTCCCTTTTGCCTTTTCTTCCTCCCACTCCTTCCCATCTCCCTTCATCTAGCCACAGTAAAGGCAGTGTCTTGTTTGAAGCTTCTGGTGGTTCTAACCCAGCTGTTTGTATTTGTGAATGCTCGCTGTTCCATCACTCATCAATTTCTTGTTTTATTTCCCGCTTACGGCCGCTCTGTTGCGAACAGTCTTTCATAGGATATTTGCTAATGGTGAGAAACTACTCAGCTCCTGTGATGTGACTGTGTATTGTTTTGTTTGTCTTTAGCTTAAATGTGCCAGTGTAAGCAATCTATGTTGGGAATGCTTAGCAGTCTTAGCTCTTGCATGAGTGCATGTATTTACACTAAAAATCATTGTTGGCTTTATGGAGCTTTTTTTAGACACAGGTTTTAAATGATTTGAGTTCCATAAAGTGACAAATTAACTTTTTTCAGTAAATGTAGATGCTCCTGTGGTATCTGGCAGTGACGGTGTGTTACAAGTGGTTAACAATATCCAAGTGTTCTCAGGATGTTTTTTTTTTTGCCATGAATCAAGCACATAGCACCAAATACATTACTCTAAACTCATGAACCAAAATACTGCTGGTGCTGAAAATCTGAAATAAAAACAAAAAAAAGTTGTCAGATCAGAAGGCATCTGAAGAGAGAAATTATATTTCTTCCAGTCCATGACGAGTTCTGATGAAATATCGAAGACCAAAATCTTGTGTCTCCATCAACACAGAATACTGTCTGATAAATAGAAAAGCGAGAAGTTCTAAATTATTTTCCAGATTATTCCTGTTCATATTTTTCCTAATTTTGAATGAACAGTTCCAATTCTGTTGATCCTTATGTGGAAAATTTGCCAATTTTGGCACTTAAAATATTTACTTCATTTGGTGCTTAAAATATTTACTTCATCTTCCTTTCATAAAATTCAGCTGCTTAATCTCAGGTAGTTGGTGCTGATATGCAACAATTGTTACTTTGAAATAAAAATATATGAAAGTATTTGTCGAGGAAGGAAGCACATATCCTAACCTTACACCATGTACACACTTTGTAATATGTTGATGACCATTTCTTATTGTACTTACCATATTTAAAGCCCGAGGCATTTCTCATTCTTAAAATAATATTGGAGTTCCGAAAGATGTTCTATTATGATCATTTCCTTGTGGACATTTGGCATAACAATATATCTGCTAACTGGCAGAGTGAAAGAATCCTCAGTAATATAATTTACTAAGATTTGGAGTGGTACAAATAAGTTCCATGGCAGTGGTATGGACAGTTTCTCCTTGCCATTCCCAAAAGAAAATAAAATGACCTAATGCCATGTCTTAAACACTGAAGTCCACTCAAAACTGAAGAAGACATGTTAAAATGACCAGCAGTATGGTTGAACTCCATAGATAATACTATGTGATTTCATACTGTGCCCTCTATAATGTTTGGGACAAAGGCCCATCATTTATTTATTTGCCTCTGTACTCCACAATTTGAGATTTGTAATAGAAAACAAAATCACATGTGGTTAAAGTGCACATTGTCAGATTTTAATAAAGGCCATTTTTATACATTTTGGTTTCACCATGTGGAAATTACAGCAGTGTTTTATACATAGTCCCCCACATTTCAGGACACCATAATGTTTGGGACACATGACTTCACAGGTGTTTGTAATTGCTCAGGTATGTTTAATTGCCTCCTTAATGCAGGTATAAGAGAGCTCTCAGCACCTAGTCTTTCCTCCAATCTTTCCATCATCTTTGGAAAGTTTAATGCTGTTTACCATCATGAGGACAAAAGTTGTGCGAAGGAAAGTCAAATAACCCATTATGAGACTGAGAAACAAGAATAAAACTGTTGGAGACATCAGCAAAACCTTAGGCGTACCAAAATAAACTGATTGGACATCATTAAGAAGAAAGAGCTTACTAATTGCAAAGGGACTGGCAGGCCAAAGAAGACCTCCACAGCTGATGACAGAAGAATTCTCTCTATAATAATGAAAAATCCCCAAACACCTGTCTGACAGATCAGAAACATTCTTCAGGAATCGCGTGTGGATCTTTCAATGACCACTGTCCGCAGAAGACTTCATGAACAGGAATACAGAGGCTGCACTGCAAGATGCAAACCCATTGGTTAGCTGCATAAATAGGATGGCTGGGTTACAGATTGCCAAGAAGTACTTAAAAGAGTAATCACAGTTACTGGAAAAAGGTCTTGTGGACAGATGAGATGAAGATTAACTTATATCAGAGTGATGGCAAGAGCAAAGTATGAAGGAGAGAAGGAACTTCCCAAGATCCAAAGCATGCTACCTCATCTGTGAAACACGGTGGTGGGGGTGTTATGGCCTGGGCATGAATGGCTGCTGAAGGTTCTGGTTCGCATATCTTCATTGATGATACAACTGCTGATGATGGTAGCATAATGAATTCTGAAGTGTATAGACACATCCTATCTGCTCAAGTTCAAACAAATGCCTCAAAGCTCATTGGCCGGTGGTTCATTCTACAGCAAGACAATGACCCCAAACATACTGCTAAAGCAACAAGGGAGTTTTTCAAAGCTAAAAAATGATAAATTCTTGAGTGGCCAAGTTAATCACCCGATCTGAACCCAATTGAGCATACCTTTTATATGCTGAAGAGAAAACTGAAGGGGACTAGCCCCCAAAACAAGCAGAAGCTGAAGATGGCTGCAATACAGGCCTGGCAGAGCATCACCAGAGAAGACACCCAGCAACTGGTGATGTCCATGAATTGCAGACTTCAAGCAGTCATTGCATGCAGAGGATATGCAACAAAATACTAAACATGACCACTTTTGTTTACATTACATGGCTGTGTCCCAAACATTATGGTGCCCTGAAATGGGGGGGGGGGGTACTATGTATAAATACTGCTATAATTTCTACATGGTGAAACCAAAATGTATAAAAATAGCCTTTATTAAAATCTGACAATGTCCACTTTAACCACATGTGATTTTTTTTTCTATTTAAACATCTCAAATTGTAGCGTGCAGAGGCAAATAAATAAATGATGGGTCTTTGTCCCAAACATTATGGAGGCATTTTACTTGCCTGCCTTTTCAGGAAGATAAGATTTTAAGAACAATGTTGTATAAATGATTTTCCTCCAGTCCATACCATTCTTTTATCTGACATTATTTATACCCTAATCAGCTTGCAAAGGTTGTGGTTATTCATTTCATTCTAGTTACTTTGCTGTAAGAATTAGCTGTTGTTTGTCAAAAGTCAAAATAGCTACAAAATCAGCTAATTGTGAAGTACTTTAGAGCACTTTGAAGTACTACTTGCCAAGGATATGAAAGATGCTGTATAAATGCAAGTTCTCTTTTGATTATTACTTTTGAGGGCGTGGGACTATAAAATCACAATGTTTGCTTTGGATTCACCAGATATGTACTGGAACAGTGACATTTACTTTCTGCATCATTGGACACATGAAATGTAACAACAATAATAAATATATAATAGATTATCAGTTATTCTAAGTAAACTCAACCATAGATCAAAAAACAAAGCACAGAACATCCATAGTGTGCAAAATCTGCAGTGGTTCAGTAGGGCTGAGGTGTTTGAGGTAGGGTTGTGCAGGGTCTCTCCTGATGGTTGATGGGAAGCTGTTGTTGAACCTGGAGGTAATGATTCTATCTCCTGTAGCACCTTCTTGATGCAGCATCAAAAAAGAGGTGTGACCAGGGTGGTTGTGTCTTTGATACGAGCTGCTTTATTGAGGCAGCACTTCCTGTAGACCCCTTCAGTGATGGGGAGATTAACACCTGTGATGGATCAGGCAATCAACAACACCTTTTGCAGCTGCATCCAGTCTTGAACGTTGGAGGCATTGATGCCACCAGTCAGTATGCTCTCCCCCATATGTGTGTGGATGTTTGATAGAATATTCGGTGACGTGCTGAATCTTCTCAAACTTGTGCGGAATTGGAGGCATTGTTGAGTTTTCTTTGTGATTTCATCATTGTGCTATCCCCAGGACAGATGATCAGAGATGGTATGCTCAGGAACTTCAAGCTGTTGACTCACTTCACTTCAATGAAGGCGGATGTATAATCTCTCGGCTTTCCCTAACTGAAGTCAACAATCTGCTGAACGCACAGCCCTCCACTCATTCAGCAACGATCCCATCGTTGTTATTAAACCTGTTGACAAGCCTGTCAGTCTGACCTCTACTATGCTGAGGCCAGTCGCCAGCTCTTGACGGTATTGGTGACTGGATAACACGCCACAAAGGCTTTTTACTTCCTCGGTACACGTGACGATAAACTAAACATACACCTCATACCTACCCCATGACCATGACCCCACAGTCGAACACCAGGCCATCATCTCCCAAACTATTTCGGATCTCATCACCTCTGGTGATTTTCCCCTCCAACGTTATCATTCACCAGCCCTGCACTGCCCATTTCTGTCTCCTTCCCAAAATCACAAACAGCACTGCCCTGGCAGGCCCATTGTTTCTATCTTCTCTTACCCTACAGAACTCGACTTCAATATCTTGATTTCATCCTATTTCCCCCTTGTCCCAGTTGCTAACCACTTAACTTCCTTTCCTTTCCCTCTCCCATACTGACCTTTCTCTCCTGGGCTTCCTCTATTGCCAGAGTGAGGCTGCATATAAACTGGAGCTACGTTGAAAACATTCCCTGTTCTAGGTGCACACTGGCCCAATCCCTTAACTCTTATCTCCGCTGCATTGAAAATTCCCTCTACCGACGGTCTCGTCCGCCATGGGGAGTTGGTCCTTACTTATAACAACTTCTCTTTTGACGGGGATTTGTTTCTTCCATCATATATGAGGCCCTCACACGGGTCTCCTCGGTATCCCTTGGCTCTGCTCTTGTTTCCCTCTTGCACCTCCTCCAACCTCATCTTCTGTATTTGCTGGTCCAGGGATGGACTATATATATATATCAGCGTGATCAAGAGCAGGCTTGGTGATGGTTTTGCAGAATACCTCTGCTCGGCCTGCCATTGATAAGCACTTTAACTCCCCCTCCCTTTCCCATACTGACATTTCTATCCTGGGCTGCCTCAACTGTTAGAGTGAGGCCCAACACAAATTGGAGGAACGGCACATCATATTTTGCTTGGGCAGCTTACAACCCAGCGGTATGAATATTAATTTCGCTAACTTCAAGTAACCCTTGTTTTCACCCTCTCTCCATCCCTCCATAGTTCTCCGACTTGATTCAATATCCTCCTGATTAAATATTACTGATTGTATGCCTCGTTGTGATCTTTGTGTGCGGACGTGGCGTCGAAGGACGAGATGCCGGACCGAAGAAGTGGAAGCTATGCCGAAAAGCCAATTAACTGAAAGGGCGGATCGCCGAAAAACCAACAAACCAAACGACGCATCGCCGAAAACCCAAATAACGGACATGACGTCTCCGGGGGGGCGGGACTTGTCAGCGATTGGTCTAGACCCCTACGTCCATCACATTACTGGCCGGGGAGACGGGAGGGTGGGGGTCATTTTTAATTTTCCTTCGCCGCTTTTGGACTTCCCTGAATATAAAATAAAACCCAGTGTGATTGGAACTTTGGGGTGATTTAACAAAATAATAATCCAAATTGGTTCCATAGATATTTACACCAAATGTAACAAATATATTTTGACTACCACAGTACATTTACATACACTACCGTGCATCCTGAAGGCCAGTGGTCCTTTTGAGTGTGAATGGAGAGACCAGTCGGGGAAAAAAACTTTTTTTTCGAATATCTTAGGGCTGCGGAACGTTTTTGAAAGTGGGGAGGAGAGGGAGGGTTTTGGGGGAGGGGGGCAGTCGGTTTCCACCACGGCTGGTTGTGGTTTTGCTCTGCTCTATGATATTTGGTTTTACTGCGCTTGTTCTGAGATTTGGATGTCGGAGGTCCTCAGAAGAAGAGAAAAATACACCTGCGGGCCGGATATGTTTGGGCTAAGCAAGTCTCACCAAAAATGTGGAGGGGCTGCAGCCTCCCCAGTTCCACAGCCCATGTGAGTAAGTGTGAATCGGCATGAGTTAGTGTCAGCGTGCACGCCCGAGAGACAGGAAGTGTCCGTGCTGCGCTGCCTTGGGTCTTTATTCCAAGTAAGCAGAATTCTTCCAACTTCCGTGGACCCACAGCTGAGGCGGAGGGCTGCAGCCCCTCTGCTTTTTTCAGGATTGCACCCGGGTCTCTGGCGCTATCAAGCAGCAACGATAAGCGAGTTTGGTGATCTGAAAAACGCAAGGAATCATGGGATTTGTCAAAGGTCACAGCGATAAAAACTCGTGGTGGTTCGGCAGCAATTGCGATGCTGGAGACCTGAGATCGATCCTGGTTGCAGATGAGGCGCGGGCCTGTGTGCATGCCGCGGCATGGCTGCCGAGAGTGCTTTTCGCTTGTGTCCTATGACCTGAGCATGCGCCATTGGAATAAGCGAGTTCGGTATTCCGACTGTGCATGCCCAGATCATAGGTCACTAGCTAGGTCATAGGTCACTAGCCCTCCACTTCCATCCACCCCTCCCCTCAGTCCGACACCGAGAGTCCTGCTGAAGATGGGCAACCGCTGGCCCTGCTCGAAGACGGGCGACTCGGATCCGCTGCTGCTGGAATCATCCTGGTCAGAGAGAGAGCCTGCAGACAGGGCTCCCACTGGAGCTGGTGGCAGTGCTGGCAGCAGCGGCAACCTCCGCCCCCTCCCTTGCTCAGCCCCAAGCCCGGGCCAACTCCAGATCGGGGCTGAAGGCCGCCCGCAGTGCGGCCCAGTCGAGCACCGGGTGGGAGGAGGCTGAGCCCAGGCTGGCGATCTTGCGCCGCCGGGGACCTCTCGTCTTCTCAGGGTTGTGGATGAATTGGCAGCAGATATCGTAGGGGCAGAAGCCGGTGGTGTGCAAGTTACGGCTTGTACTTAGGGTGGCAGCTGAGCGAGCGCAGCTCCGCCAGGCCGTGGGCGAACTGGCACTTGTCGCTGTAGCGGCACATCAGGGAGCGGGTTCCTCTAGAGTTGGAGCATGGTTGGGCTTGAGTTGGCACTGGCTGTGGGCCTGTGGGTTCTCTGTCCTGTCTGTGGGTCTGGGGCCGCTGGTGTCGTCGGACGGGGTTGTCGTTGGCCCGGCGGGAGAGGCGGAGGTGAGCTGGGGTTGGTGCTTCTCCACACTAGCTGGGGGTCGGTGTCCCGTCGGTTGACTCATCCCCGATCTCTTCTCCTCCCCCCCCAGTTAGAAACTGGAGCCTTACTCGTCCAAGCTGACCAAGGTGTTTATTTAAACCAATCCCATTTGCCGGCCTTTGCGCCACATCCCTCTAAATGTCTGGGACAAAGACCCATCATTTATTTATTTATTTGCCTCTGTACTCCACAATTTGAGATTTGAAATAGAAAAAAATCACGTCGTTAAAGTGCACATTGTCAGATCTTAATAAAGGCAATTTTTTTTAAACTTTGCTTTCACCATGTAGAAATTACAGCAGTATTTATAGCCATGCTCAATTGGGTTCAGATTGGGTGATTGGCTTGGCCACTCAAGAATTGTCCTTTTTTAGCTTTGAAAAACTCCTTTGTTGCTTTAGCAGTAAGCTTCGGATCATTATCTTACTGTAGAATGAACTGCCGGCCAATGAATTTTGAGGCATTTGTTTGAACGTGAGCAGATAGGATGTGTCAAAACACATCAGAATTAGTTATGCTAATACCTTCAGCAGCCATACAAGCCCAGGCCATAACAATCCCACCACCGTGTTTCACAGATGAGGTGGTATGTTTTGGATCTTGGGCAGTTCCTTCTCTCCACCATACTTTGCTCTTGCCATCACTCTGATATAAGTTAATCTTCGTCTTATCTGTCCACAAGACTTTTTTTCAGAACTGTGGAAAAGTACTTTAAGTACTTCTTGGCAAACTGTAATCCGGCCATCCTATTT
The DNA here is from genome assembly GCA_035221665.1 of Okamejei kenojei. Taxonomy (NCBI): domain Eukaryota; kingdom Metazoa; phylum Chordata; class Chondrichthyes; order Rajiformes; family Rajidae; genus Okamejei; species Okamejei kenojei. The sequence goes on from CM069138.1 coordinate 30,452,731, forward strand.
TTGCTGCTAACCAGTAGTTTGCATCTTGCAGTGTAGCCTCTGCATTTCTGTTCATGGAGTCTTCTGCAGACAGTGGTCATTGACAAATACACACCTGATTCCTGAAGAGTGTTTCTGATCTGTCAGACAGGTGTTTGGGGGATTTTATCTTTATTATAGAGAGAATTCTTCCGTTATCAGCTGTGGAGGTCTTCATGGTGAAACATAAAAATGGCCTTTAATAAAATCTGACAATGTGCATTTTAACCACATGTGATTTTTTTTCTCTATTACAAATCTGAAATTGTGGAGTATAGATGCAAATAAATAAATGATGGGTCTTTGTCCCAAACATTATGGAGGACACTGTACCTGCCCAAATGTCTTTTAAATATTGAAAATTATACCTTCTTCAAAGCGTACTCTGTATACCCATTCTACTCAGTGGAAAAAACATTCTTTAATCCCTTTGTTGTCACACACTGGTTTATGTTATTCCTATATTTCTAATTTCTTACATGGGTTCAAAACTAATACACAGCTGACCTCCAATGAAGAGCTAGTTGCAAGGTGAAACCAGGTGGTATAGTATATCTGGCTGGATGATAAAGACTCATGTGGATCATCTGGTTGGAGTATTAAAGGATGCAAGTGCTTTGCTATGCTGGTTATAATTCAAATCAACTCCTGCTTCATGACTGGATCGGCCTCAATTTGCTTGCTGCCATAACAGGTCGGCACAAAATGCTATCTCACTGGATCTCTTTTCTGGACCATTGGCGTAACATGTACACTTACATCAGGCTGTTGTTCATGACTACAGCTTGGCGTTCAACACTATAGTCCCCTCTAAAGTCATCTCAATACTGCAAGACCTGCGTCTCTATTCCTTCCTTTGCAATCCTTGATTTCATCAACAAACCTCAATCAGTGCAGATCGGTAATATATCTCACCATCAACACAGGTGCACCTCAAAGCTGTGTGTTTAGCCCTCTGCTCCCTTTTCATGCACGAATATGTGGCTAAACACTGCTCCAATGCTATCTATAAATTAACACGACACCACTGAATCATGGGTGGTGATGAGTCAATGTGCACAAAAGCAATAGAACAGCTGATTGAGTAATGCTGCAGCAACACCTGCTGCTCAACATTAACAAGATGGAAATAATTGTTTACTTCAAGGGGATGTCAGAAGACAGCATGCCAGTTTTCATTGGTGAATCAGGTGTGGAGAAACTTAGCAGCATCAAATTCCTAAGACGTTGACATCTCACATGACCTGTCCTGGACTCTACATGGATGTAATCACCAAGAAAGCACACCAGTGCCTTTGCTTTCTTGTATGTTTAGAGATTCGGCATGCCATCAAACCAACAAACTTCGACAGATTTACTGTAGAAAATATCCTGATTGGTTGTATCATGGCCCCCTGGTACTGCAGTTCCGACGTGCAGGAACTCGACACTGCAGAGTGATGGACGTAATCTGGTTCATCATGGACAGAACTCACCCCACCATCAAACGTTCACGTGAGAAGCTGCCTCAAGAAGGCTGTATCAAAGACCGTTCTTTTCTTGCTGCTCCCCTCGGGCAGGAGGTTCAGAAGCCTGAAATCACCCAAGAATTCCGCAAGAAAACATGCTTTCTGACAACCATCAGATTCTTGAAGACCTGCACAGCCCTAATCCAACCTCAGCAATGGGACACTATGTACAACCATGGACTTGTTTTCTCATTGTTTTACACTAATATCTTGCTTTTTGCATTATTTTTGTTTTCATTGTCTTGCAGAACTTGTGTATAACCTTTTCTATATTATCTAACTCTATATGCCTTTGATGCTGCTGCAAACAAGACTTTTATTTGTACCTGCTCCTCACTTGCCATGCATATGACAAATTCTACTTGAATCCGATATAATCGATGATCTGCACAAAATTGGCTGAAGTGAAATTTGTATTTATGGCTTGTCTATTTGTGTCGATGTTTCAAAGTATAGTCATACAGTGTGGAAACATGCCCTTTGGCCCAAGTTGCCAACATGTCCGAGCTACGCTAGTCCCACCTGCCTGCATTTGGCCCATATCCCTCCAAACCATGTCCAATCCATGTACCTGCTTAACAGTTTCTTAAACGATGTAATAGTCCCTGCTTTAACTGCCTCCTCTGTCAGCTCAATCCATACACCCACCACCCTTTGTATGAAACAGTTACCCTTCAGATTCCTATTAAATCTTTTCCCCTTCACCTTAAGCCTATGTCCTCTGGTCCTTGATTCCCATACTCTGGGCAAGAGACTCTGTGCATCTACCTGATCTATTCCTCTCATGATTTTATGCACCTCTATATGATCGCCTCTCATCCTCCTGCACTCTAAGGAATAGAATCTCAGCCTACTCAACCCTTCCCTACAGCTCAGACGCTTGAGTCCTGGTAACATCCATGTAAATCTTCCCGCTTGACAACATATTTCCGATAACATGGTGCTCAGAACTGAACACAAAACTCTAAATGTGGCCTCACCAACGTTTTGTATAACTGCAACAAGACCTCCCAACCTATACTCAATACTCTGATTGATGAAGCCTTTTTGACCACCCTATCTACCTGCGACTCCACATTTAAGGAGTTATGTGCCTGCACTCCTAGATTCCTATGCTCCTTACCACTCCCCAGAGCCTGGCCATTCACTGTGTAGGTCCTGCCCATGTCAGACTTCCCAAAATGCAACACCCCAAGTTTATCTCTATTAAATTCCATCTACCATTCTTGCCATGGTAGTCTGTCTGGTACGCTGATCTCTACAAGGCTGAGGCCATGCGCCAACTCTCAGACACCTCCTCCTACTTATGCTTGGTCCATGACCCCACAGACGAGCACCAGGCCACTATCTCTAGCACCATCACTGACTGCATCAACTCCAGCTCCCCCCCCCCCCCAAGCCTCAACCTCAACGTTCCCCAGCCCCGCATGGCCCGATTTTATCTTCTCCCCAAAATCCACAAACCTGACTGTCCTGGCAGACCCATTGTCTCTGCCTGTTCGTGCCCTACCAAACTTATTTCCACATACCTCCATCCTATCTCCCCTGATTAAATCCCTCCCTGCCTATGTTCAAGACACCTCAGATGCTCTACGTCGTCTCCAGGAAATCCGTTCTCTAGGCCTCCATCCCCTCATCTTCACCATGGACGCCCAGTCACTCTCGACCTCCATCCCCCACCAGGCGGGTCTCAAAGCCCTCCGTTTCTTCCTCGACCGGAGAACCAACCAATCCCCGCCTACAGATACTCTCCTCCGCCTAGCGAAGTTGGTCCTTACCGTTAACAACTTTTCATTTGACTCCTCCCATTTCCTCCAAATACAAGGCGTAGCTATGGGCACACGCATGGGCCCTAGCTATGCCTGTCTCTTTGTAGGGTACGGCGAACAATCCTTGGTCGAGATGTACCAGGGGCCCATCCCCGACGTCTACTTCCGTTACATCGATGACTGCTTCCTCCTGCACCCACACACAACTCACTGACTTCATCCATTTCACCACTAACTTCCATCCGGCACTCAAATACACCTGGACCATTTCTGACACTTCCCTACCATTTGTTGACCTCACTATCTCCATCGCAGGTGATAGACTTTTGACCGACATCCACTATAAACCCACTGACTCCCATGGCTATCTGGACTACACTTCTTCCCACCCTGCTTCCTGTAAGGACTGCATTCCCTACTCCCAATTCCTCCGTCTACGCCGCATCTGCTCCCAAGATGAGGTGTTCCACACAAAGGCATCGGAGATGTCCTCATTCTTCAGAGACCAGGGGTTCCCTTCTCCTAGCATAGATGAGGCTCTCACCAGGGTTTACCCCGCAACATTGCTCTCTCTCCCCATCTCCCCCACTCGTAACAAGGGCAGAGTCCCCCTGGTCCTCAACTTCCCCCCCCGCAACCATTCGTCACATACAACAAGTATTCCTCCGTCATTTTCGCCACCTCCAACGTGACCCCACCACTCGCCACATCTTCCCATCTCCTCCCCTGTCTGCTTTCCGCAGAGACCGCTCCCTCCGTATCTCCCTTGTCAATTTGTCCCTTCCCACCAGAACCACCCCCTCCCCGGGCACTTTCCCTTGCAACCGCAGGACATGCTGCACTTGTCTTGGAAATGCTAATTGGGACTGGTGGGACTGTCATATGCTGATAGTCATATGATGCAGCTGGGCTTGTACACTCTGGATTTTAGAAGGATGAGAGGGAATCTCATTGAAACATATAAGATTGTTAAGGGTTTTGACACACTAGAGGCAGGAAACATGTTCCCGATGTTGGGGGAGTCCAAAAACAGGTGCCACAGTTTAAGAATACGGAGTAAGCCATTTAAAACGGAGACGAGGAAACACTTTTTCTCACAGAGAATGGTGAATCTGTGGAATTCTCTGCCTCAGAGGGCGGTGGAGGCAGCTTCTCTGGATGCTTTCAAGAGAGAGCTAGATATGGCTCTTAAAAATAGCAGAGTCAGGGGATATGGGGAGAAGGCAGGAACGGGGTACTGATTGGGGATGATCAGCCATGATCTCATTGAATTGCTGGGACCCAAGCAGTTGTTCCAGGTGCGACAGTGGTTCACCTGCACCTCCTCCAACCTCATCTATTGCATTCACTTGCATTCACCTGCACCTCCTCCAACCTCATCTATTGCATTCACAACCTCATCTATTGCATTCACAACCTCATCTATTGCATTCACAACCTCATCTATTGCATTCACTTAGGTAGCTTGTACTCCAGCAGCATGAACATTGACCTCTCCAATTTCAGGTAGCCCAGATGTCAGCTGATCTACATCGGTGAGACAAAGCGTGGCTATCGCTTCGCTGAACACCTCCGCTTGGTCCACAATAACCAACCGGATCTCCCGGTGGCTCAGCACTTCAACTTCCCCTCCCATTCCGAATCCGACCTTTCTGTCTTGGGCCTCCTCCATGGCCAAAGTAAGGACCACCGGAAATTGGAGGAGCAGCACCTCATATTTCACTTAGGTAGTTTGTACTCCAGCGGCATGAACATTGACCTCTCCAATTTCAGGTAGCCCTTACTGTCTCCTCACCTTCTCCGCTACCCCTCAACCCTCTAGCTCCCTCTTCCTTTCTTCTGTCGTCCCCCCCCACCCTACATTAGTCTGAAGAAGGGTTTCGGCCCGAAACGTTGCCTATTTCCTTCGATCCATAGTTGCTGCCGCACCCGCTAAGTTTCTCCAGCATTTTTGTCAACCATTCTTCAGCCTGCATGGCGAACCGATCAAGATCCTACTATCACTATCTGTTATACCACCCACTTTTGTATCATCTGCACACTTTGTTGTATATTACAATAAATCAAGTATTGGTGGTGGAACCAATATTATAGATGTGGAAGTAACCGGAGCAAAACACCTATAATAAGCAATGTGGTAATAACTAGATCTATTTAACAATAATAATAATAAAACACTTTATTGTCATTGTAATTACATACAACAAAATTTCAGACACACTGCCCGCCCGAGTGGAGCAGTGTTGTAGTTGAAGAAATAGTAAGGCCAAGGAATGGGACAAGTCGTACAAGTTGTCTTTGTGTTGATTCACTGGGATATGTTTCTATTTTTGAAACCAGGTCGTGCCTTGGTTTAACGTAACAGAAAAACAACACAGCTGATGGTACAACACGGCTTATTTTCCATCCTTTGTTTATACTGTTTCCTTCTGAAAGCCTTGTCTCAAATCTATTTGCCCCACCTTTAGAAATACCAAGTTTCATGCAGTTATCGCATCACCCCTCTACTCACACCCGTCCCCAAAATAACAACACAACATTGTAGATTTGTGGCCCTGACCTGTGACCAATCACATTACCAGCTTTTCTGGTACAAATTTGATTAAGCATCATTTTGAACTTGTTTGCCCCCAAGGTGATCTTCCTGAACTTCTCTCATTCAACCTTGCATTTGTAATTCCTCATCCCAATCTACATGTTTTACCATTTTTTTAAATAACATGCTAACTTGGCAATGGAATTAGAATTTAAGCATCCTTGGTGTCTTCTTACTACTGAGGATCTGATAATGGATCAATATATACTCCTTAATTTCTGAGTGATTTCCACATTTCTGCTAAAGTGCATTTTGACCCTTTGCTGTATGTGATTTTGATTTACAAAGCTACTTTAAACAATTCGCCTGCCACTCTCAGCACCTCCGATTCCAATGTACCAATTTTGGCTAGCTGTCTCAATTTCTGTAATTTCGCTCATCAAAAATGTTTTCCAGGAGTGCATCCCTAACATAAATTGATGAATTTCTGAGTGCATTTCAGTGGTTAACAGACAATGAAGTAATTCAGAAATGTTCTCACTCCTGTAAGAAATGTATCTCTTTGTAAGGTCATGAGTGTAGCTCAATGAGAGAAGTACATGAGTATTATGGAGTATTGTTACAAAAATATAGCAGCGAGCGAATGTTCTGAGGTTCTACACTATTTGGTTATGATGGATCCTCCAGTAAACGTTACTTTAAATTGAAACAATTGAAGTGTTATGATCATTTTCAGTTTTCAATTCCTTGTTCTCTTTATACACAGCCATGCAAGTGCAGCAAACCTTTTGTTGATGTGTTTTGAGAAATTCTGAACCATAAACACTCTAGTTCCCAGAGGTCTGTATTTTCGAAGGGAATTATTTCCGTCAAAATGATCGTGTGGTAGCTTATCTTGTTGTTTCTTGGTTAGTATTCATAATTTATTTTCTGGCAATTATTGACAGCAGGGATTTTGATCATAGGATTTGTAGCATGGTCTGTTCTATGGTTTTAGTTGTGACTTTTGTTCAGGTGTTAACTGACAGCATAAAAGATGCCGCCTGTTAGGTGGAAACTGCAGATGCTGCAAATCTGAAACAAAATTCAGAAAACAAGTCAGGAGTTCTGATGCTGTGAGGAGAACAAGTGTTAACATTTCTGGTCAACATCCTGCACCAGGACGGGTCTTCGACCTGATTCTTCAAATCTATTAACTTTCTAACAGCCAGTCTTTGACCTGAAAAGGTTAATTTGGCTTATTTTCCCACAGAGGCTGCTTGGTCTGTTGAATGTTACCAACTGTCAGATTCTGGACTATCAGTTTTATTGTGGGTAGACACAATGCTGGAGTAACTCAGCGGGTCAGGCAGCATCTCTGGAGAGAAGGAAAGGGTGACCTTTTGGGTCGAGACCCTTCTTCATACTGATCCTCCTCTCCTAGAGTTTTACTGTGGTTGTTTTAAAAGAAATAATAATGCAGGGAGAAGGTAGGTGAATATGGTGAATGCTAAATGGAGGATATACACTCGTGTATTTTGGTTGGACCAAATGATCCATTTCTCATTTCAATTTTATACGGTGATGGATGATCTTTTTTTTTGTAGTTTCATTTTTGAAGATTAGATTAATGTTCAGTTTGTTTGTGGCTGTTTTGTTATGAACTAAATCTAAACGGGTACCAACATTTATTAATTTATTAAAATTTCTAAATTAGGTTTTATAAATCTATTACAAGATTTATATCAGCATAATATGATTAAAGATTGCGTACGTGCATTTCGTGCTAGGTTCGTCTGACCATCCAAATAGAAAAATCTTGATCAGCTGGTGTTGAAATGATTCCGTTTATGTATTCGGAGCAATTTAATCTTGTGACCATGAGGATACACAGCTGTATTCAATTATGTGCATTACACATAACCTTGAACTTTCAAAAACATGACGCATAGAAAAGTACAGCACAGGAGGAAAAGGCCCCTCAGCCCACATTATCTGTGCGGAACTAAACTAATCTCATCTGCCTGCACATGATCCTTATCACACATCTAAAATTCTCTTCAACACCACTACTGATCTGCTTCTGCCACCACTCCTGGCACTGTGTTCCGGTTACCTACCGCCCTTTGTGTATATAAAAAAACGTCCCGCACATCTCTTTTAAACTTCGGCCACTTGCCTCTGTCTGAAGTACAGTCTCGACTCAAAACGTCACCCATTCCTTTCCTCCAGAGATGCTGCCTGGCCCGCTGAGGAGTTACTTCAGCTCTTTGTATTTATTTTTAGTTTAAACCAGTATAACCAGGAAAAATAAAACTTATCAAGTTCATAGGACATTACCTGCTGGGTACAAAGCCATATTGACTGTCTCTAATTTGCCCATTTCCTTCCAAATGGGAGTCAATTCTATCCTGAAGAATTGTCTCTATTAGCTCCCCTAACATTGTCGTGAAGCTCACATTCTTATAATTCCCTGTATTCTCAGTACTTCCCTTAAACAAAGGAGCAATATTGGTTACTTTCCAGTCCTCTGGAGAAGTTGCAACGATACTTGTCAAGGCTCCTGCAATCTCCCCATTTCTTTCAATAACCTGGGATAGATCCCATCAGGCCTTGGGGATTTATCCAGCTTAATGCTGTTTAAGAGCCTCAACATCATCATCTGGATCTGCCCTTGCATATTATACTCCACACTGATCTAAATGTCCTCCTTGGTGAATACATATGCAATGTATTAGTTTGTTATCTGGCCTACATCCTCTGACTGCAAGCACATGTTCCCACCTTTATCCTTGAATGGTTCCACCATCTTCCTGATTAACCTAATTTTTTAAAGTACGTATAAAAATCTTGCCATTTTCTTTAATCCAACTTGCCAATCACTTCATGGCCCCTTTGGCCCTTCTAATTGCCTGCATGTTCTTTTCTCTCTGCTTTGTATTCCTCAAAGAATATTCAGATCCATCTTCTGAAGCCTTATGTACATTTCCTTTTTCTTTTTGACCAAGTTTACTACCTCTTTGGTCTTTCAAGGTTCCCTTACCTTGCCATCCTTATACTATCTCCTTTCTGTAACATGCCAGTTCTGAACTTTGAAATCACCTGGCCGTAAAATAACTCTCACATTTCAGATGTGGACTTACCCAACAACAAATGCTCCCCATTTCCTCTCCCTGCCTCCTGCCTCCTGCCTAATAAGATTGTAATCTTCCTCACTCCAAATTTGCAAGTCCTCACTCTGGCAATGGAGGAGATCCAGGGCAGGAGATTTTGGAAGGGAAGTTGATATAATTAGCAACTGGCCGATCCAGCAGGCCTTGGTGGAATGATGACAAGTGTTTAGTGACACAATCACCTAGTCTATGCTTTGTCTTGCCGATGTAAAGGAGGCCATATCTGGAGCACCAAATGCAATAGAGGTTAGAGGAGGTACATGTGAATTTCTCACCTGGAAGGGAAATTTGGATCCTAGATGGATGTGAGGAAGGAGATGCATGTGAACCTCTGTCACCTAGAAGGGCAGCTGGGGTCCCTAGATCGATTTGAGGAAGCAGGTGTTACATCTCCTGTGGTTGTTGGGAAAGTGTCAGAGGAGTGGGTGGTTTGGTTGGGAAGGGATGAGTGTTGCTAAATAAATCTTGAGTTGCTGCATTCTGTAACCAGTGCCGGCAGCATAATGCCTAAAATAAGTGGATGGAGTGTTCATCAAGCATTTTCCACATTTAGTGTGATGAGATCTTTGTCCATGCAGACAAACAAAGAGCATTTTCTCCCATGCATTCTAGATGTGAGAGAGGCTGTGAATAATGGGGAAGTGAGCCACAACACAAAACATGGCCTCTGCCCTTGTTTATTAGCCGTGGCTGGTTCAATTTATAGCCTAGATGCAAGGATAATCTTATTTCTAACTACCGGTAGTTACTTTACTCTCTTAGAGAATTGATGGAGCTTTGCTTTCATTTATTGATAATTCTTGCAATTATCTACATTTTTGATTATCTAAAAATACTCTTATCTATTAATTACCTGAATGATGGTTGTATGACAGAATCTGACCTTCCTGGTATTGCTTATTTTGGTGAAACTGACTGCAGAAAGACATATTTCTAGCAAAGGAATGCATTAATCACAAAATTTGAAAAATATATATTTATAATCATACTCTATAGATGCACAGCCTATTTAGATATTAGTTGTTTAGTAAATATTTGTGAGATGATCAGTATTTAATTTACCTCAACGTGGACGTGTTAAGAATTGCAGATGTGAATGATTTAGTCACACTAAGAATTTGAGGAGTGATACAATCTACTGAACTTTAAATAATTGGGATGAAAGATTTCCTTAGATGAAACAGCCATCAAAACTGGGTGGTATGTTTCATATAGACAGTTGTTTTTTTGTGGGAAGGTTTTCTGTGCAGATTTAATACATTTATTTTTTACCTTAATTTCACAAGATCTTTAACATAGATGTGCCATATGAGAGTGGCTAATTTCAGGAAAATGTCTGAACACCATGTTTCAATTCAGTTGGTAACATTATCTTCAGTTGAAGTGTGTACAGCGACTGCCTGGGTTACAGCTGACTTGACTTGCAGAAATCCAACCTTATGCAAATTCTCCCCTATGTTTTAAAGACATTTTCAAGATACTGCTTTGTGCTCTTCTTTCATGATGGGACACAGTACATATTCCATTTGTCTAATTATGCAAAGTAGTAGGATGAATATTAAATATATTAAAGAATTAAAGTATATGTAGTGATACGATCGGGGTAGCTACAAAAAACTGCTTTTGCCTTGCAGAAAAATCAGCACGGGCAAAGAACACTTGTGTAACCTGGGTTCTGCCCACAATTTGTTTCTAATCCCCTGAAGTGAAATTGATGTCCAAGAGACACTGGAAATTACAAATTTGATATGTTTCTGGTAAATAACAACAGAAATGGCAACATCATGCCTTCATTGTAATGGACCAGACCAGGCCATGATGCACACTCATTTCCATGCACTCGCCCCTCCATTTCAGCTGCTTCCATTTTCTCAGACCTCACTCTGAGCTTGCCATGTGCCCATTATTTTCAAGATCTCAGTCATCAATTTCTGAAGCTGAGCCCAGAAATCAAATCACATCCCTTCATTCCAGCAATGAGCTGAAGTGCACTATATTACGTCAAGTGAAGTAAAATGTTGTTACCAAAGAATCGATATGCATCTGGAACTTGGTTGTGGTTTTCCTATGAGTTCATTCTGGAACTCATTGGCCTTACTTGCTAATAGAAAGAAATTTTGTGAAAAGCATGACCATCATGTAGCTTTACTGAATTCACTGGACTGTACGCAGCAATGTCAAGACCTTCAGTTAGTGAGGTAAATTATCTTGTAGAATGTTTTAATCCCCTGCTTTAGATTGAATAATAAAGTGCAAACCGTGCATAAGCTTTTTCATTACTTCCATCTAACCTCTAAACCTTATTTTGCAGTGGCACCTGATACAATTAATAACCATGTGAAAACTTGTAGAGAGGAACAGAAAAACCTGCACTTTTTTGCCCCAGAATATGGAGGTAAGGACAAATCACTATCAATGTGGATTGATGATTGGTTTTAAATGGGACAAAATCGCTGTTGCTTACAAATGGGGTTGAGTTTTTTTTCATTGCTAAATGCCATCATCCAATTTCTCTTGATCTTTCACGTAACCTATCGGAAAGTATATTAAATATGTGCTATTTTTGGTTGCACAATATCAAATTTCAATTTTTAAATCCTTCTTACCAGTTCTTGCTTAAGAATAACACAATGATGCTGGATTCCTTGTATCACACTGGGAATACGTATACTTAAGCTTAATGTCACAGGGGGTAAACATACTATGCCAAGGGTCTTTGTTCCCTTTCCCCATTCTAATAAACAACTAATTATTTAGAGGTGCCCTCTGTAATGTTTGGACAAACATTATGCTACTGTGTATTTATTTGCCTCTTTACACCACAATTTGAGATTTGTAATAGAAAAAAATCACGTGTGGTTAAAGTGCACATTGTCAGAGTTTATTAAAGGCCATTTTTATACATTTTGGTTTCACCATGTAGAAATTACAGCTGTGTTTATACATTGTTTCCCCCATTTCAGGGCACCATAATGTTTTGGACTCATGGTTTCACAGGCGTTTGTAATTGCTCAGGGGTGTTTAATTGCCTTCTTAATGCAGGTACAAGAGAGCTTTCAGCACCTAGTCTTTCCTCCAGTCTTTCCATCACTTTGGAAACTTTTATTGCTGTTTATCACCATGAGGACCAAAGTTGTGCCAATGAAAGTCAAATAAGCCATTATGAGACTGAGAAACAAGAATAAAACTGTTAGAGACATCAGCCAAACCTTAGGCTTACCAAAATCAACTGTTTGGAACATCATTAAGAAGAAAGAGAGCACTGGTGAGCTTACTTATCGCAAAGGGACTGGCAGGCCAAGGAAAACCTCCATAGCTGATAACAGAAGAATTCTCTCTGTAATCAAGAAAAATCCCCAAACACCTGTCCAACAGATCAGAAAAAAATCAGGAGTCAGGTGTGGATTTGTCAATGACCATTGTCCGCAGAAGAGTTCATGAACAGAAATGCAGAGGCTACACTGCAAGATGCAAACCACTGTTAGCCACCAAAATAGGATGGCCGGGTTACAGTTTGCCAAGAAGTACTTAAAAGAGCAACCACAGTTCTGGAAAAAGGTCTTGTGGACAGATGAGACGAAGATTAACATATCAGAGTGATGGCAAGTGCAAAGTATGGAGGAAAGAAGGAACGGCCCAAGATCCAAATCATACAACCTAATCTGTGGAACACGGTGGTGGGGGTGTTATGGCCTGGGCATGAATGGCTGCTGAAGGTACTGGCTCATTTATCTTCATTGATGATACAACTGCTGATGGTAGTAGCATAATGAATTCTGAAGTGTATAGACACATCCTATCTGCTCAAGTCAAACAAACACCACAAAACTCATTGGCCGGCATTTAATTATACCGCGAGACAATAAATCCAAACATACTGCTAAAGCAACAAAGGGGTTTTTCAAAGCTAAAAAAGGGTCAATTCGTGAGTGGCCAAGTCAATCACCCGATCTAAACCCAACTGTGCATGCCTTTTATATGCTGAAGAGAAAACTGAAGGGGACTAGCCCCCAAAACAAGCATAAGCTAAAGATGGCTGCAATACAGGCCTGACAGAGCATCACCAGAGAAGACACCCAGCAACTGGTGATGTCCATGAATCGCAGTCTTCAAGCAGTCATTGCATGTAAAGGATTTGCAACAAAATACTAAACATGACTACTTTCATTTACATGACATTGCTGTGTCCCAAACATTATGGTGCCCTGAAATGGGGGGACTATGTATAAACACTGCTGTAATTTCTACATGGTGAAACCAAAATGTATAAAAATGGTCTTTATTAAAATCTGACAATGTGCACTTTAACCACATGTGATTTTTTTTCTATTACAAATCTCAAATTGTGGAGTACAGAGGGAAATAAATAAATGATGGGTCTTTCTCCTAAACAATAAGGAGTGTGTTAATTATTAAGATGCAAGCTAATTTTATGTTCTACCTGTGGTTAAAAAAAAAAAAAATCTTACTGTTTGTATAATATACTTATGTAATTTTATTGAAGCTTGTTCTGGTAAGACAAGTTCATAAGTTATAGGAGTATAATGAGGCCATTTAAGCCATCATGTCCACACCGGCATTCAGTCATGGCTGATCTCTGCCTCCTAATCCCATTTTCCTGCCTTCGCACCATAATCCTTGACACCCGTTCTAATCAATAATTTGTCTAACTCTGTCTTAAGACGAGTACGCAGTTTCTAAAGGAAAGGTTTCAAATGGATTTTGTTTGATAATTAATTTGAGGAAAAATATGGTGGTTGAACAGTCTTCTTCCATCGTTCCAAGTTTCCTCTGGCAACCTACCTCTTTCTCTCATCAATCTTGCATAACAAAACTTTTAATGTATTTGGTGAAGTATTATCTACACTAAAATAATGACTGAGGTATCACCATCTAGGTCTTACCATAAAAATGATGATATATTTCAAAGAGAGAATGCATCAAGCATAAATTTAATCAAAACTGTTGTCAGCAAAAGGAAACATTGGCTTGGCATTATTTTAACTAAAAAGGTCTTGCATCACCTGGAAAAAATAGTATTGATCAGTGATTAGTGAGAGACACCATAAAGGAAATGTTTGATTTCGCCTTTAAAGCATATTATCGCTTTGTGCCGCAGGGGACCTATATACTATGCCATGGCTCTTCGTGGTGAGACCCGGCCGGGGGGGGGGGGGGGGTTGACTTGCATCCGCATCCGCATCCGCTGACGAACTGCCACTGGACCGCCTTCGGTTCCCCACTCGGGACACCGGACCCCAGGCCCAGCGCGGAGAAGCGCCAACCCCAACACCAGTGGCCCCAGACCCACAGAACCCACAGACCCACAGCCAGCGCCAACTCCAGCTCAACGACTGCCGATCTTCAACAGGATCTCGGTGTCGGACTGAGGGGAGGGGGGTGGAGGTGGAGGGCTGCCGGAACAACCTGGTGGGACAGACAGAACCGAGCGGCTGCAAGTCCGGGGCCACCCCGGACAGGGACAGGAAACCGGGGAGGGGACGGGAACGGGGACGCCCAACAGCAACTCAACAGCACCCGCAGTGACGGAGAGCCGACCCCGACAACGGACGAAACGCAAGCCTGCACACAATGCAGCACCACAGTTGACAAGACTGTTTTATAGCTGGTGACCTGTGCCCTGGGCATGGCAGTCGGAATACTGAACTCGCTTATTCCGACTGCGCATGCCCAGGCCATAGGTCACTCTATATAAACATTGGATCGAACCGGGTCTCCTGCGCTGCAACCGCTGTTGAATTGCTACTGCAGTTAGCAACACTAGTTCTCCCTTCTCCACTGGTCCATGCAGAAAGGCGGCAAGACGTGCCCGTCCCTGTCCGGTGGCAGCCCCGAACTTACAGCCGGCGAGGGGGGCAAAGCCCCTCTCCCGTTTCCTAGTCTCTTCCTCCTCTCTCCTGCCATCTATCTCTTTGACCGCTGCTCCTTTGCGGGAACTGCTGCCCAGCGATTCCCGTCGTTACACCGACTGAGACCGGAGCTCAGGGCCTGGGGAGAATCGCACCTGCCCTCCCCCACAGTGAGTGGGACCCGAATCCCTTAGGATCGTCACAGTTCACAGAGTGACCTTGGCGGGCTGGAGACCGTTGGCTGCACCTTCTGACAGGTCATCGGAACTCTCCTGCAGACACCACCCCAATAATAGCCCCTCTCCCGATCCACAGTCCCTGCCTCCTCTCTCCCTTTGATTGCCGCTCCTTTGTGGGAACTGCTGCTCAGCGATTCCCATCGCTGCACCGACTGAGGCTGGCACTCCAGGAAGGGCACAGGAGAAGGATGGGGAGGAGGGGTTGTAGTTGCCTAAAATTAGAGAATGTAATATTCACACAGGAAGCTACCTAAGCGGATGAAGGGTGGGAACAGCACCTCGTATTCTGCTTGGGTAGATTGCAACCCAACGGTATGAACATTGAATTCTCCAATTTCGGATAACCCCCCAGCCTCTCCCTCCCCCTTCTTTGCCATCCCCTCCCCTTTCTTCCCTCTACCCTGTGCTCCACTTGGACTTGCCCCTATTTTGCTTCACCCTCCCCTTTCTACATTCATTTCTCTAGCTTCACAATTTGTAGCTCTTCAAACCTTTTGTCTGGACCCTTCTGCCTTTTCATCTCTGACCTTTGTCCAACGGACTGCCTCTCAAAAATGCCCTCACCTGTAACCACCTAGCCTTTATTCTGCCCCTTTTCACATCTCCAGAGATGCAGCCTGAACCTCTGAGTTACTCCAGCACTTTATATCAAAAATGACATAGAGTAAAGTAGCATCTGCAGTTCCTTGTTTCTATGTTTCTATGACTGACCGGAAGATTGAGGAACTGCACTAACCATTAGGTACCTATTTTAGCAGAAATCCTACGCCAGCCCATTTTATTCTCCCCACATTCTCATGAATCACCCTTCACAGATGCTAACACTCATCAATATTCAAGAGCAACTTAGTGGCTATTTAATTTATTATATTGCACATTTCTTTTGGGATGTGAGGTGCATGGTTGCGGGAAGAATGTATAAATATCTCAGACAATATTTAGGTCCCTGAAGCTATGAGGCACTTGGTGCACAAATGTGTATAGTGCCACTGTGCTGCTATCCAGAAGTCAATTTAAGACTTGCTTCTGGAGCGTTAAAATGCTTGAATGGGTTTTTTAAACTGTAACTTAGCATTCTAATGCAGCTTTTGTCTTTTACAGCTGTAACAAATGTGACTACAGCTGTTGATATTTACTCATTTGGAATGTGTGCATTGGAGGTATGTTGTAATTATGGTTGAAATTTGCATTTGAGTGAAAGGAGAAATTAAATGGGTTTATACGAGGTTATGAGTTTGTCTTTTAGATTGTTTTAAAACTGTAGTTTTATTTAAAAAAAGGACAATTGGATTTTTTCCTCTTTATCCCTCCCAAATGGAGCTTGGTTTGGAATAATTCTGGTATGGTCTGCTCAGGGTTTTAATTTAGATTTTTAAATAATCTGTTGGCTGTTTACTGTATCTTGCTACAGGTGACAATAATAACCTAAACTAATACTGTGAACAAAACATTTTCTATCTTATCAGCCGTCATTCATTTGGGGTAACTATCCAAGTATGAAAAATGTAGATTTCAGTTTATTGCAAACCGGGCTGCTACTTCAAGACCTAGAGCAACTTCTATTGGCCTGCCCATTAGTGTCCAATTCACATCGCTCCTTAATGGTGGAGCAATGGGGATCACATAGCTGCCAAGTAGTACGGTTTTTCCGTATTTTGTACGGAAATGCAATTAGAATACGGATGTACGATTTTGTGTTGTTAAATACGGATTTTAAATACAGAGTTCAGTTCAGTCTGAAGAAGAGTCTCGACCAGAAACGTCACCCATTCCTTCTCTTCAGAGTCGCTGCCTGTCCCGCTTCAGGTTTAAACAGAGTGCTGTCAGTTTAACGCGTGGGAATTTAAACAAAGCACTGTGGGTTCTAAATATAGCGCTACCGACTGGAGTGCTATGGGCTTTACACATAGCGCTATGGCCACAGCTCTATGGGTCACAGACTGTTCAGGACTGTTCAGGAGAGGGAGAGAGAGGGAGGGAGGGAGAAAAAAAGGAAGGAGGAGAGGGAGGAAGAGAGAGGAAGGGTGGGAGGGAAAGGGGAAAGGAGGGAGGGCGAGAAAGGGTGCGAGAGAGGGAGAGGGAGGGCGAGAGGGATGGAGAGAGGGAGGGCGAGAGGGATGGAGAGAGAGATGGAGGGAGAGAGAGGAAAGAGGGCGAGAGAAAGAGAGAGGGAGAGAGGGAGGGAGAGAGAGGCTTCCAAAATGGCTTCTACATCATCATCTGGTACCAAAAGCTGGAAGCAGCCGTTCAAACAGCAGTATACAAAGAGATGGCAATGAATGCACTGTCAAGTAAGGTGCGTGGAAGACATGTAAATTGGTAGCAAAGTTATGCATTCTTGTACTCTTACATGGCACATAAAAAAAACATTTTTTTCAGTAAAACGACACCACATAAAAATACTGATTTCTTCAGCAAAATACTTTCCTCAGCAAAATACTGATTTTCAGGTACTAGAAAACTGAAATGCGCTGACAAAACTTGGCAGCTCTGGGATCACAGTTTGGAAAAATAAAAAAATAAAAATGGAAAGTAAGTTGCCTTATGAACTTATCATGAAATGTAGTCAACATATGAAATCACTTTTGGAGAGTAGTGACTCTGATGGAAACATTCTTGTGATTTCTGTTATTTAAAGTAAGTTAGTGGGGAAAGTATCAGAATAACACAGGTTTCATGTTAATACTCATGTTTCAAATTATTGAAGTGAACTTTGTCCAATTTCTCCGAATCGATCAATCACTTTTTATTGTTCCAGATGGCAGTGTTGGAGATCCAGGGTAATGGTGAATCATCGTATGTGTCACAAGAAGCAATCAATAATGCAATTCAGTTACTTGAAGACATTCTGCAAAGAGTATGTATTGCAATATTTGTACTGAAATATGAAAACATTGTTTCTAGCTTTCATTAGACTGTGTTTTAAGAGGAATTCACTAGATTTAGCTGTAAGGGTATATTTAAAGATTTTGAGTAGGTGCTATGTTTGAGAAAATAGAGGCATTGCTGTGTTTTCTTGGCCATAGTGTCAATGTAATTGGACCAGAACAAATTGGTGACATTTACACAGCTTATCATCCACTGGTTGTGAAGAAATGGTCGACTATATCTGATTCACCTAGGTAGCATGCATCGCTTATGATCTAGAGCATTTCTGTTTCTCCAACGTCTGTAGCTACATACCTTATAACAAATGAAGGAGGATATCCCCCCGTCCCCTCCCGTCCCCCCCCCCCCCCCGTCCCCCTTCTCTTCCCTTTACGTTCCCCCTGTATCCCCCAGCATCGGCAGTTCCTTGGTATACCTAAATTTTACTGCTCCACATCTTCTCGAGAATATTTGTTCTTTAGTTTGCTTCTATACTATCTTAGTATTTACTGAAATAGATGATTAGATCAGTTGTTTATTGGAAGGTCCACATAAACAGTTGAAGTTCACGCTAACCTAGAATACTTATAAGGGCAGTTGATATGTCCTTTGAAATTATATATTTTTAGACATTCATTATTTAGAGTTTGGATATAGATATCGGTAAGGGTCATTTCAACTAGTTAACAAAGGCTAAAGGCTTTAAGAGTGATTTTTGGCAGTGTTGCTTGGAATAGTTTTTCTTTAAGAATATGAGTTTTCCATTAAAGATAACTGATTTAAGAACATTTGCATCTACAAAGGAAATACATGATGCTTTGAAAAATTATTACTTTGGATGAAAGTCATTACAATTGATACCAAATGACTGATGCGAATAACTTTTGTGTGTAAAATTGTGACTGGCACACAGGAGAAAGCCAGGCTACTAAAGACTTGTCATTATGCACCTGTACAAAATGCAATCCCATTTCTGCCTGAATTTTAAAACACATGGTTGAAACAACTACACACTATTTGAGTTAGTAAAATAAAAAGTTTGAGAAGGTGAAAATATTAATCAATAGAGATTCTCAGTTTACGCCAAATATGTGGTCAGACGTTGATGATGTCCTTAATTAGAGCACTTGTGTTCACAACGTGCTCCTGGCAATGAGGAGCTAGTATTAAATGTCAATAATTATCAGTCATTTAAGTGCATTTTTCCTTTCATGATAGGAATTTATTCAGAAATGTTTGGAAGTTGATCCTGTTAAACGACCCACTGCCCGTGAACTTCTCTTTCACCCAGCTCTATTTGAAGTACCTTCACTAAAGTTGTTAGCAGCACACTGCATCGTCAGTCATCCTCGTAAGTACTTGTGACACAAATTATTCTCTTCAAACCATTTGAGAAAAATTTTGGGTATGAATCCTAAAGTCCACGAGTTGAGATAAATACAGGAATTGCTTGAAATAAATAAGTGAGCAGATCAGGTGGAGAGGAAAGTACTAAATGTTTTACATTGATTGATACGATGTTTCTAACAATTGGATATTTAATTTTGAAATGAACACATCTTCCAGAGAATCAAGAAACTGACTTTATTGTCATATACGCCTTGTTTGCATAAAGCTCATAAAGTAAAAGGTATACATAGTAATGATATACAACCAATTGTACAATTAATGATGAATATGAATTAGTGCTAAAAGAACCAAAATACAATAATGGAATAATCAAATGAGATAGTTACGGCTATGTAGCAGGACCTCTGGGAACGTGGTGTGAAAAAGATGATTTGTTCAAGAATCTGACAGTGGAGCTGTCTAAATCTGGACACCCAGGCTTTTCTGTATCTTCTCAGGAGAGAAAAGGACATGGCCAGGGTGGCAGACATGCTTGATGATACTCCCAGCCTTCCTGTTACAATACGCCACATAGATGGCTTGGTGTCTGCGATAGACTGGGCTGTGTTTGTATTCTCCATGTTCAGGCAGTCAAAAGCAGAGCAGTTGTCACAACAGACTGTGCTGCATCCCCTCAGATTAATTTCTATAGCACATCTGCAGATGTTCAAGAAAATCTTTGTAGACGATCTGAATCTTCTTAGATGCCTTTGAAAGTAAATGTGCTGATTTGCATCCTTGATCTTCAGGGTGAAGGGACACCGTTAGGTTGCTGGTGATATGGATACCTAGGAACTTGAAGTTGTGAAGCATCACTACAGCAATTCTGTTGATGAAGACAGTGTTGCGTTCAATTCCATCGTGCTTCCTTAGGTCAACATCAACTATTTTGTCTTGCTGACATTAAAAACTAAGTTGTTCTAACACCATGACACTAGGTTCCCAATCTCTTTCATGTACAACTCATTGTTGTTATTGATTTGTCGACCACAAAGGTATCTTTGTTGAACGTAAATATTGGGTTAGTGCAGTATTTGGCTACACAGTCATGGGTACACAAGGAGTAGAAGGGGATTGAACAGAACCTTGGGGAGCCACAGTGTTGAGGGTCAGGGTGGAGGAAAGGTTATGACCAATTCTAGCTGACTAAGGTCTGCTGGCCAGGAAGGACAGAACCTTGTTGCAAATGGAAGTCAAAGCTCCCAAAGTTAGTAAATAAGCTTTTTCAGTATTATGAAGGCTGTAGAATGACATTTTTCAATGTATTTTTTAATTGTCCACAGCCAACTTTCTCTTTGGATCTTCACTGTTTCCTTTGAATAGATTGTAGTTTCTGATTGACCTACGTTTTAAAATCTGTGTAAAGTGGTCACTCTTCCCTAAAGGTCGTTTCATAACAAGGTTTTTGATTAACTCTTTCTCATTGCACCGAACAAGATCTAAAACAACATTTTACACCCATAAGTTATCAATATACTTACCAATATATTTTTCAAGAAAACCTTATTGTATGCATTCAGATAAAGCATTCTTTATTTCTCCTTATTTATGCAGAATATCCTCAGATATTTCTAAATTCTCTCATAAGAGAAAACATCCACGTATAACCCGTCAAGATCTTGTGTTTCAAGAAGTCTCATTCTTCAATGCTTCACCAGATACAAGCTTAGCATGTCCAACCTTTCCTTGTAAGACATCCTTAAGACCCATTTAATTTTTTATCTGACAAATGGGCAATTTCATATTTTTCCACATTAGCTTTTGCCCATTCACTTATTCTATTTGTATTCCTTCAAGATTCAAGAGAGTTTATTGTCATGTGTCCCAGGCAGGACAATGAAATTCTTGCTTTGCTTCAGCACTACAGAATTATAGAAGGTGTTTAAGAAGGAACTGCAGTTGCTGGAAAATCGAAGGTAGACAAAAGTGCTGGAGAAACTCAGCGGGTGCAACAGCATCTATGGAGCGAAGGAAATAGGCAATGTTTCGGGCCAAAACCCTTCTTCAAACTGATGGAGGGTGGGGGGTGGGCGGGAAGAAGAAAGGAAAAAGGAGGAGGAGCCAGAGGGCTGAGGGAGTGCTAGGAAGGGGAGGAGACAGCAAGGGCTTACAAAATAGATGAGGTTGGAGGAGATGCAGGTGAACCTCTGTCGCACCTGGAACGACTGCTTGGGTCCTTGAATGGAGTTGAGGAGGGAGGTAAAGCGACAAGTGTAGCATCTCTTGCGGGTGCATGAATACGGGACAGTTCAGCGTGTCCATATACCATTGTGTAAATATATACACACAGGAATAAATAAAACAGAAAATGGGCTATTAATGTTCAGAGTTTTGTTTGAGTTGAGTTCAATAGCCTGATGGCTGTGGGGAAGAAGCTGTCTCTGAACCTGGTAGTTGCAGTCTTCAGGCTCCTGTACCTTCTACCTGAAGGTAGCGGGGAGATGAGTGTGTGGCCCGGATGGTGTGGGTCCTTGATGATGCTGCCAGCCTTTATTAGGCAGCGACTGTATAGATCCCCTCGGTGGTAGGGAAGTCAGAGCCGATGATGGACTGGGCAGTGTTTACTACTTTTTGTAGTCTTTTCCGCTCCTGGGCGTTCAGGTTGCCGAACCAAGGCACGATGCAACCGGTCAACAAGCTCTCTACTGTGCACCTGCAGAAGTTAGAGAGAGCCTCCTTGACATCCCGACTCTCCGTAATCTTCTCAGGAAGTAGAGGCGCTGATGTGCTCTCTTTATGATTGCATCAGTGTTCTCGGACCAGGAAAGATCTTCAGAGATGTGCACGCCCAGGAATTTGAAGCTCTTGGCCCTTTCCACCATCGACCCATTGATATAAACGGGACTCTGTGTCCCCCTCTTACCTCTTCCAAAGTCCACAATCAGTTCCTTGGTTTTGCTGGTGTTGAGAGCCAGGTTATTGTGCTGGCACCATTTGGTCAGTTGGTCGATCTCTCTTCTATACTCTGACTCGTCCCCATCAGTGATACGTCCCACAGTAGGGGTGTTGTCAGCAAACTTGCTGATGGAGTTCGCACTATGACCAGCTACGCAGTAATGAGTATAGAGTGAGTACAGCAGGGGGCTGAGCACGCAGCCTTGAGGCGCTCCCGTGCTGATTGATATCGAGGCTGACACCTTTCCACCAAGTTATGAGTGCCTCGCGTCCTCCACCACGTACTTTGCTGCCATTTTTATGTCCCCAGCAAATTTAGCAAACATGCCTTTGGGCCTTTATCCGTTTACAGAATGTATGTTTAAAAATAAATGTTGGTAACGGTTGTTGTATTGTGCAAACCATTAAACAAAATTAGACGTGTTTCGACAGGATCCTCTGTCTACTACCAGCACCTTACTTTCTATGCAATTAATTTCTGTTGTCTGCAATAATATGCCGCCCCTAATCAAATGCCATTTAGCAATCTGTTCATCGAGTTCTCTTTGTCCACAAGGATATCAAACTCTAACCTCAGATTTATTAGAGGAAGGAACGAATGGAAAGGCAGAATCAAGCAATTTAATATCATACTTATCTAATATAATTTTAAATATAAAAACACCAATGACAGAGCCAATTAGAAGGGACTGGGAATGAGAGTTTGTTGATAAAAATCCCAAAAGACAGATGGGGAAAAAAACTATTATACGTACATAAATGTTCGATTAATGTAAGGCATAACTTAATTCAATTAAAAATTTTACATAGATTATATTACTCGAAAACTAGATTGAATAAAATATTTCCAAATGTTTCCCCCATTTATGACAAATGTCTAACTCAAAATGCCACTATAGCACATTCCTTTGTCTCCTGTACAAAACTTCATAAACTTTGGAACAAAATCTTTGGAACTTTTACAAAACTATTCAACACAAAATTGAACCTCAGTACAGAAATGATTATCTTCGGATCAATGGAAGAGGGACGTAAACTAACTACGTTCCAAGAAGCTCTCTTTAATTACAGTTTAAAAACAGCAAAAAAACTTATACTTAAATTTTGGAAAAACGCTTCCACGCCAACGTTCAAAATGTGGATTTCAAATATGTCGGAAACGCTACATCTTGAAGAAATGAGATTCCTCCTACTAGGCAAAGTAGACCAATTCTTAAAGATTTGGTCTCCTTTTATCGACTTTTTACAAGCATATGGTGCAACATAACATTAGAAATTAAATGGTTCAGAACCGGGTGATGGATGGATAAAGATATTAAATAGGTTTATCTCTCCTAATTTCTTTTCTTTCTATTTTCTCTTTTCTTTTTCAATCTCCCTAGCTTCTTATCTCTGCTTTTTGTCTCTCTCGCTATCTGTTTCTACTCTCTTGTCTATCTATCTCGACACTCTTTATTTTCCTATTTCTATCACTGCTCTTTATTGTTAAATTAAAAATAAGAAGTTGTACAAGAATGGTAACGTGTATGTATCAGGTACTTAGGTACCACATCACTGTACTTACTTCTAACAAAAATTTAAAAAAAATTTTAAAAGAGTTCTCTTTGTCCACAGCATGTTACTTCTTTAGTTAGCTCCAATATTTTGGTCAATCTTGATTATACCTGTACAAACCATATTGACTTTGCCTCATTGCCTTAAATTCCATGAATGTCTCTAAAAGCCCTGTAATAATGTATTGCATTTAGACACAAAAAGCTGGATTAACGCAGTGGACAGGTAGCATCTCTGGAGAGAAGGGATGGGTGATGTTTTGGCTCGAGACCTTTCTTCAGACTGTATTGCATTTGCATTTGGCAGGTGCAGCATGGATTGCTTTCTGGTTAGCTCCAGAGTATGTTTTCATAAGAAACTATCCTAAAGACATGCTATGAACTCCTTATCTACGCAACCTCTGCTCATCTGATATTTCTGGTCAATATGTAAATTACTAAACCACATGATCAACATTGCAACTTGATTTTGTCACTATTTTCAGAAAGGGGTGAGGGTATTCACTTGAATGATATCTGGCTGTAACGATTTATTTTAAAGAAAGGCAGTTCATTTTTATTTCGTTTTAGGATTGGAACAGTTTTTGCTATATTGAAATGATTATCTATTTACAGGGTGGATATGGTTTTAATTCGGTGTTCTTATTTATAGATATGATCCCTGAAAATGCTTTGGAAGAAATAACAAAAAACATTGACATGACTGCAGTTCTAGCAGAGATTTTTCACCACGACGCAGAAGGCGTACAGATCAGGTATTGTAGACACATCCATCCTATAGATCTGTACTGGAAAGAACTGAACTATTACCCATATTTTCATAATGCTATCTTATAGAAGATGCTTTTAAATTGTGTCATGTTCAAGCTTCACCGACTATCGTGCCCACACTTTTGGGTTTGGTGCAGTTATACAGAGTTGAATCTAAATCAATAGGCAAGTGACAGTTGCCCTAAGGAAAATGGTGCTGTAATTAGATTTGTGTTGCGGCTAGTAACAAAACAATAGCTTGAACAGTTTGGGGTACCTTATGACAGCATGCCAATTACAATCCGATGCTTCACTTCACAAAGGTTCATCAGCAAAACTTTGTCTTGTCAAATGCATCAGAAGAGTATCAGCTTCATTGTGAATCAGCATAGGAGATGCAGAATTTATCCCACGTTACTAGAGAACTGTGATGTAATCTTGTCGTGGGATTGCAGAACAGCCACAGTAGAACACAAGTAATATCATGAGGATCAGGTAAAGGCCATTCTGCCCTTCGTTCCTATTTCTGCTCGCATTCCTATTCTGCCATTCCATAAGATCATAGCTGATATAGTTCTAGATTCTTCAACCAAGGGTAATATCCTCTGCAAGTCCACTCCATCAAGTCCTTTTATTTTTTTCAATGGTCACTTCTCAACCTTTAAAGCTCTATTGAATAGTGGTTTAGCTCCCTCAATATCTTCGCATATGACAAATGGTCCATTCGCTAACTCTCTTTCACATTGGTTTCTTACTCTGTTCTAGGTTTGTTCAACAGCCTCACCAAAGTGAAGCTCTGTCATATCTGCAAATGCTGGGTGCAATTCAGTTTTATATTGTCCAATCACAACTACTGTGTAAAATATATATTTGCTTTATTTTTCTAGTTAAGGTTTTACTATCTTGAACAAGAAATCTTGGCTGAAATCAACTAAATGAAGTGCGAGTTCATTGATTGGATTTAGTGTATTTTAAACCATTGATTTATTTGGATTATACCTAAATATAAACCTGAACTAACAATTTTTTTAATTTTTGGACACTTAATATAGTTTGTCCAACTCAAATTTAAAACTCTTTTTTTCATTCATTTCAAATTGAGCTGTGATTTTACATTTTGAGGGTGTAATTTGTTGTCTTTGTTTTCCCACAGATTCTCCCAGTTTCCTGCACTGGAGTTAGATAAATTTTTAGAGGATGTAAGGTAAGAATTCCATGGTAGGGTTGATTTTAATTATTATATCTTGGATTATATTATTTTTATATTCCAGGTTTATTCATTTTAGAGACGTGTGGTTGAATGTTCCAGAAGTTGTTTTCCTGAAAGTTGTATATTTGTTTTCTATACCGTGTTATATAAGTGACCTTTGATCTTTAACTTCAACCTGAAGGAATGGTATTTATCCTTTGACTGCATTTGGGATGCCCATGCCTCAGCAACCACAGCAGGAGACTGTAACATCACCCATTGTCCCACCATCTGTGAAAACACCTACACCTGAACCTGCAGAACTGGAGACCAGGAAGGTAAGTAGAGCTAATAGGACTTGATGTTTCAATCCCTGTAGTAAGTCGGCACTCTTGATATTGGCAGTGGGATTGGAGTGGTGAAAGGTAGGGTAGGTACGGCATCGGGGTCATCTGGTGCGCACCCTACCTCTTTGACGTTACATTGATAAACCCACAACGTCTCCAGAGGGATCAACGGTGATACCAGACGTTCCAGGTACACCCGCCCTCAGTTCTATACCCTCCTGTCTTCATCTTGCAGCCCAATTGTTGTCTTTCCTTTTGATCCAAAGCCAATTGCTTTTTTCTGCAGAATTTGATAATTACTTGATTGCTTGTTGGAGGGAGCGACCCCTCACCCCCATTTTATTTAATAGACTGGTCGTAGATGTTGCAACAAATCCCATGCATATGACATATGCCATTAAAGTTCTCCCCTTTGGCCAAATTACTTTCTAACTGAGATTGCAACATGCCATAAATTCAAGAGAGGACAGAAGTGAGTGCAGTCGCTATTAAGAAGGAAAGCTGAAAGATCTGAAGGTTCAAAATATTTGTAACGTTTGCCGGAGATGTGATTGTTTTCCGGATTGTATCTCCGGTCGCTCTGAGGTCTATCACCATAGAGCTGGCGACCTTGCTCGAGACTGACTGAGCCCCACCGCAGGGCCATGGACTTACCATCGGAGTCTGTGATCCTTGCCTGGGATCGACGCTCCAACTGCAGCCTGCGGATTTAAACTTCGAGGAGCTCGCAGTCTCGGGTAGAGACTGATGTCAGGAAGCTCCAAAGTCGCAGAAGGTTCAACTAACCCTGACCCGGGTCCGATCAGATACTCGAAAAAAGAGATTTAACTTTTTTTTCGCCTTCCATCACAGTGAGGAATGTGGAGGAGTCACTGTGGTGGTTATTAATGTTAAAATGTATTTTGTATGTCTTGTTGCTTTTTATTGGTATGACTGTATGCCAAATCAAATTCCTCGTATGGTGCAAAACATACTTGGCTGATAAAGTATAAAGTATGATTATTATTTGGAATATTGTGAACAGTTTTAGATCCCATATCTGAGGAAGGTTGTGCTGGTTGTTAGAGAGAGTCCAGAGGAGGTTTTCAAGTATATGCCTGAGGATGATTGGGTTGACGTTTGAGGAGCGTTTGAAGACTCTGTTCCTGTACTCGCTGGAGTTTTTGATGAGGGGGGGAAATCTCATTGACCCTACCGAATATTGAAAGGCCTAGATAGAGCGGATATGGAGAGGATGTTTCTAGTAGTGAGAGTCTAGGACCAGAGGGTATATCTTAAAATAAAGGGACAAGCCTTTAGAATTTAGATGAGGAGGAATGTCTTTAACCAGAGGATGGCGAATCTGTGGAATTCAGTGCCACAAATGGCTGTGGAGGCCAAGTCATTGGGTATTTTTAGTGGAGATTGATAGGTTCTTGATTATGAAGGGTGTCAAAGGTTATGGGGAGAAGATAGGAGAATGGGGTTGAGAGGGAATAGTAGATCAGCCATGATTTGCATGGCGGAGTAGTCTTGATGGGCGCAATGGCCCATTTCTGCTCCTATGTCTTATGGTCAGAACTGGAGAAATAAAGAGCTCCTCTTCAGTAATGGATTTAACATAAAAACTGAAATTATTAGATTAATTAATGTATGTAAGAATTGAGCAGCAGTTTTTTTATTTTCGTAGGTCGTTCAGATGCAATGCAATATTGAGCCTGTTGATGAAGGAGCCAAACATCACGTAAGTTCCTCCCCTTTCTTAAAGTATTGATGCCATAACTTTACAAGTAGCTATCCTAAAAATACTTTATATTCTATATACTCAGTTTGTGAAATTAATTGAATATCTATGACAATGAGTTCACAGTCAGAAAATAGCCACCTATTCATAATTTACTGATCATCTTAACCACAGTGACTCCAACTCTCCCACTTTCGGCGGGAGATCGCCCGCTGAAAGGGCATTTTCGCAAAATCTCCCGCTCTCCCGCTTGAGATATAATTTCTCCCGCCCGGAAATGCTGCGAAAATGCCAATTCCTGACAGCTTTCATCTATAAAGAAAAAAGTGCGAAAATGCCCTTTCAGCTGCGAAAATGCCCTTTCAGCGGGTGATCTCCCGCCGAAAGCGGGAGAGTTGGAGTCACTGTAACCACACCTCCAACGTAGTAAATAGAGTACGCCCAATGCATATTATCTAACACATATCTATTAGAACCCTTTGACTAAGTAAATTATTTCTATCCTGCTTTACCTAAAGCTTTTCTACTTCAGAGTTTGAATGAGAGCACATAATGTTATACAAATGATGCTGTGAGACAGGGAACACATGTTGCTGTTTAAATGTTACTGGCATTACATACTTTTTTTAATTGTCCTAAGTTTCCTGGGTTAATGGCATGGGATAAAAATTGAACATAACTTAGTTTTTGGAACACTTCTTTATTTGTTAGTCAGTAAATAATTAATGCCACTTAATTGATGTTAGTTTTAACTTTGTAAATAAGTCTTAGTTAGAAATATCAAAAGATCAATCTTATATTTAAGTTTCATTCTTAAAAAAGTAACTTCGAAGGAAAAAATAGAGGAAACATTTACATTGGTGTGATTCTCTTCTTCAGCTAACTCTACTCTTGAAACTGGAAGACAAGCTAAATCGCCATCTCAGCTGTGACTTGTTGGCTAGTATGTATTATTCTGATCATAGCTGTGAAAATGCGAATTTGTGTTCTTTATGAAATGCTTAAGATTTATTTGATGTTGCAAACTTTAAATGACCAGTTTGGCAAATTAATTTAGTGGGAGAGAGAGAGGGGGGTGGGAGAGAGAGAGGGGGGAGAGAGAGAGGGGGGTGGGAGAGAGAGAGGGGGGGGAAGAAGAGAGAGGGGGGGAAAGAAGAGAGGGGTGGGAGAAAGAGGAGGGGGGAGGAAGAGAGGGGGGTTGGGGGAAGAGAGGGGAGGTGGGGAAGAGATGGGGGAGAGAGAGAGAGAGATGAGTGCAGCAGGGCGACAGGTCGCGGGGACTCGAGCGAGGCACCGGGCGATCCGAGGAGTCGATTTCTGAAATCATAAGTTTAAAAAAAACACACACACACACACACAGACACAAAATTATTGATTGATATATTGTTCATTCTCCTTTGGAGTGATGGAAGCCTGTTCGTGGACCACTGCATTCTGTGTTGCTTTTGCAAACTGGAATTGTCAATATCATCAGTCGTCACATCAATGGGAACCGACTGGTAGGCGTTTTCTCAATAAGAGCAACATGCAGATTTGACGATCAAGTGACCAGAACTAGACTCCAAAAATTGTAAGGGGCTGAAACTTACAGATTGACTGAAGAATGTAAAGCTCAGAAGATTCACTTTAATAAGTGACAAAAATAAGTTTAAGGAATGAGAAAATAAAACCTAGTAGTTGTTTAGAACTACTAAACAACTCCAATCACAATACACAATGTGGAACAGGCTGGCTATAATTACCAAACATATGAACATGGAAGTCTGAATATGGTCAGTAATATTAACACTTTTTTCTTTATAGATGAAAGCTGTCAGGAATTGGCAGCAGAACTTGTTCAGCTCGGATTTATCAGTGAGGTAGGCTATTTAATTTTGTATTTTGTTGATATGTTTGGAGTTCATCAGTATTTTTTCTGTCCTCTCTTGAAAGCATTGTACTGACTATTAATTTCATTTCATGGACCTGATTGATTGACAGATCTTTCTCTAATCACTTTTACATATAGAATCCATTGCCTTTCATGTTCTGAACAAGATTATTCATATTTATACAGCACAGAAATGGGAGCTTCGACCCAACTCATTCATGTCGATCATGATGCCTGCCTGTGCCTGGCCCATTTCCCTCTAATCCTTCCTTACAATGGAAGACATTTAAAGACTGCATGGATGAACTACAAAAATTGTTCATCCCAGTTTGGCAAAAGAATAAATCAGGGAAGGTAGTGCATCCGTGGATAACAAGGGAAATCAGGGATAGTATCAAAGCAAAGGATGATGCGTACAAAGTAGCCAGAAAAAGCAGCATACCAGAGGACTGGGAGAAATTCAGAGACCAGCAGAGGAGGACAAAGGGCTTAATTAGGAAAGGAAAAATAGATTATGAAAGAAAACTGGCAGGGAACATAAAAACTGACTGCAAAAGTTTTTATAGATATGTGAAGAGAAAGAGGTTAGTTAAAACAAATGTAGGTCCCTTGCAGTCAGAAACAGGTGAGTTGATCATGGGGAACAAGGATATGGCGGACCAATTGAATAACTACTTTGGTTCCGTCTTCACTAAGGAAGACATAAATAATCTGCCTGAAATAGCAGGGGACTGTGGGTCAAAGGAGGAATTGAGTGAAATCCAGGTCAGTCGGGAAGTGGTGTTGGGTAAATTGAATAGATTAAAGGCCGATAAATCCCCAGGGCCAGATAGGCTGCATCCCAGAGTACTTAAGGAAGTAGCTCAGGAAATAGTGGATGCATTAGTGATAATCTTTCAAAACTCTTTAGATTCTGGAGTAGTTCCTGAGGATTGGCGGGTAGCAAATGTAACCCCTCTTTTTAAGAAGGGAGGGAGAGAGAAAACGGGGAATTACAGACCAGTTAGTCTAACATCGGTAGTGGGGAAACTGCTAGAGTCAGTTATTAAAGATGGGATAGCAGCACATTTGGAAAGTGGTGAAATCATTGGACAAAGTCAGCATGGATTTACAAAAGGTAAATCATGTCTGACGAATCTTGTGGAATTTTTCGAGGATGTAACTAGTAGCGTGGATAAGGGAGAACCAGTGGATGTGGTATATCTGGACTTCCAGAAGGCTTTCGACAAGGTCCCACATAAGAGATTAGTATACAAACTTAAAGCATACGGTATTAGGGGTTCAGTATTGATGTGGATAGAGAACTGGCTGGCAAACAGGAAGCAAAGAGTAGGAGTAAACGGGTCCTTTTCACAATGGCAGGCAGTAACTAGTGGGGTACCGCAGGGCTCAGTGCTGGGACCCCAGCTATTTACAATATATATTAATGATCTGGATGAGGGAATTGAAGGCAATATCTCCAAGTTTGCGGATGACACTAAGCTGGGGGGCAGTGTTCGATGTGAGGAGGATGCTAGGAGACTGCAAGGTGACTTGGATAGGCTGGGTGAGTGGGCAAATGTTTGGCAGATGCAGTATAATGTGGATAAATGTGAGGTTATCCACTTTGGTGGCAAAAACAGGAAAGCAGACTATTATTTAAATGGTGGCCGATTAGGAAAAGGGGAGATGCAGCGAGACCTGGGCAGAGATGCCAAGTGTCCCGGATTCGCCGTATTTTGTCCCGGCGAAATAACTTTTTTACGGTGTTCCGGCAGCCAAACATGCTGTTACGGAACACCGCCGCGCCGGTGTTCCTCCCGTGAGAACGCCGGCGCCATGTGTCCCCGGTTTGCCAGCCCGCGCGATCAGCGGCATTTTGCCGGGCCCTAGTGACCGCGCGTGCGCAGTGGGGGAGGGTTGCCGGGCCCTAGTGACCGCGCGTGCGCAGTGGGGGAGGGTTGCCGGGCCCTAGTGACCGCGCCTGCGCAGTGGGGGAGGGTTGCCGGGCCACAGTGGCCGCGCGTGCGCAGTGGGGGAGGGTTGCCGGGCCTGGCGCGATTTCGAGCCACGCCACGCCCGGCCCAGAGCCCGGGCGGCGCCGGCCCGCGCGATCAGCGGCACTTTCTTGCCGCCAGCCGGCCGCTCGCGGCAGCCCCATCACCGGGCCTCCCACCCAGTGCGCAGGCGCAGACCCGCCGGCAACCATGCCAAGTGCGCATGTGCCGCACCCGCCCGCCGGCAGCCCGCTGATGTGCACCAGTGCGCAGGCGCATAGCCGCCGGCAACAACCCCAGGTGAGTGTTACGGAGAGAAATGCATTTAACCCCATTTGTTACGGACAAATGGGTTAAATGTTACTGTGAACTAAATTTAGGGTTGGCATCTCTGCCTGGGTGTCATGGTACACCAGTCATTGAAAGTAGGCATGCAGGTGCAGCAGGCAGTGAAAAAAGCGAATGGTATGTTAGCTTTCATAGCAAAAGGATTTGAGTACAGGAGCAGGGAGGTTCTACTTCAGTTGTACAGGGTCTTGGTGAGACCACACCTGGAGTATTGCGTGCAGTTTTGGTCTCCAAATCTGAGGAAGGACATTATTGCCATAGAGGGAGTGCAGAGAAGGTTCACCAGACTGATTCCTGGGATGTCAGGACTGTCTTATGAAGAAAGACTGGATAGACTCGGTTTATACTCTCTGGAATTTAGGAGATTAAGAGGGGATCTTATAGAAACTTACAAAATTCTTAAGGGGTTGGACAGGCTAGATGCAGGAAGATTGTTCCCGATGTTGGGGAAGTCCAGGACAAGGGGTCACAGCTTAAGGATAAGGGGGAAATCCTTTAAGACCGAGATGAGAAAGACTTTTTTCACACAGAGAGTGGTGAGTCTCTGGAACTCTCTGCCACAGAGGGTAGTTGAGGCCAGTTCATTGGCTATATTTAAGAGTGAGTTGGATGTGGCCCTTGTGGCTAAGGGGATCAGAGGGTATGGAGAGAAGGCAGGTACGGGATACTGAGTTGGATGATCAGCCATGATCATATTGAATGGCGGTGCAGGCTCGAAGGGCTGAATGGCCTACTCCTGCACCTAATTTCTATGTTTCTATGTTTCCTTATCCATGTACCTGTCTAAATGCCTTTTCCACATTTTTAGTGTGCATGTTTCTACCATTTATTCTGGCAGCTCATTCCAAATACCCACCATCCTCCAGTGAAAGTAGCTATCAGCCCTGTCAATCTTTCCCCTTTCATCTTAAACTATGCTCTCTAGTTTTAGACTCCCCCTGTCCTGGGAAAAATGATTGTGACCACTTCACTTTATCTACATAAAAACATAGAAAATAGGTGCAGGAGGAGGCCATTCGGCCCTTCGAGTCTGCACCGCCATTCATTGTGATCATGGCTGATCGTCCCCTATCAATAACCCGTGCCTGCCTTCTCCCCATATCCCTTGACTTCACTAGTCCCTAGAGCTCTATCTAACTCTCTCTTAAATCCATCCAGTGACTTGGCCTCCACTGCCCTCTGGCAGGGAATTCCATAAATTCACAACTCTCTGGGTGAAAAAGTTTTTTCTCACCTCAGTCTTAAATGACCTCACTTTTATTCTAAGACATAAGGGATCTACATCCCTTATGATACTATATACACGCTTAGGGTCACCCTCAACCTCCTCTGGACTTACGGGGAGAAAAAGCCCCAGTCTATCCAGTCTCCTTGTGAACTCAAGCCTTCTACTCCCAGTAACAACCTTGTGGGGTCTTATTTTAAACCTTTTTGCAGTTTAATGACATCGTTCCTGTGGCACGGCAACCAGGATCGCACACAATCCTCCATGTAGTTTAGTTTAATTATTTTTGGTTTAGAGATACATTGTAGAAACAGGCCCTTTGGCCCACCAAGTCCACAGCAACAAGTGTAGGAAGGAACTGCAGATGCTGGTTTACATTTAAGATAGATACAAAATTTTGGAGTAACTTGGCGGGGCAGGCAGCATCTCCGGGGAGAAGGAATGGGTGACGTTTCGGATCTGAAGATGGGTCTCGACCCGAACTGTCGCCCATTCCTTCTCCAGAGATGCTGCTTGTCCCGCTGAGTTAGAGGATAGAGATGTGTCTATCCTTCATCTCTATCCTCTAACTTCCCCCAAAGCCAATTTTGTATCAAATTAGATAGTTCATTCTGGATCCGTTGCAATCTAAACTTCCAGATGAGCCTGCCGTGTGGGACCATGTCATATGCTAAAATACATGTGCATAAACATTACCTTACTTTACTACCGATTTATTAATAATTTCGCAGTTTTAACAGGAATTAAACCCCTCTAGATTCTAATGTTGCCTACAGAGTGTAGGCAGTAACATGATAGTCAATTAGCCAACCAATCTGCATGCCTTTAGGATGTTGTAGGGAGCACACAGAGGAAACTTGTGTAGTGATATACAACATGCGAGAATGTGCAAACTCCAAACACAAAGCACTCATGGTCAGGATTGAACCATGGTTTCCAACACTGTGGCAGCAACTCTACAATTATGCAACTCTTACATAGCACTAGATGACCAAAGTGATAAATTTATACTGAGCTGGGTTAGAGTGTGATCTTTTTTCCTGTGTCATCATTAAAACAGACTTTTGAGAAAACTATATAAATGCCAACGCAATAAGATGAGGAATATTTATTTTAATTTTATGACATTTTTATGTTTTACATGATTACTTCTTCCCATCTTTTTAACAGATCGATCAGAGTCGATTAATCACCTTGCTCGAGGATGCCTTCAGCAAATTCTTTTATAACCGGAATGGTTCTATTTCTGACGTCACAGTTTCTTCATAGCTGCAGAACTATTATGTGACGCAACTACTTCATCACCGATCTTAAATGGACGAAAGAGGATATCACAGGAAGTCACTGGCTCAATTGCATGTAGTAGTGTGGTGATGTCGAGTTCCCATCTTGAAGTGGTGAACATCCCACCAATGAAAAGTTCTGTTGTCAGTATTATGTCCCATCTGTGCTTCACCCTGTGACTATCGTATTTTATTTAGCAGTAAGACTTGCAGAGCGCTGCCACATTGGAAAGGCGCTTTGCTCTTAACTGAGCAATGGTGGGATGGAATTAGAGATTGGGGTGGTAGGGGGAAGGGGAAAAGGCTGTTAATCTGAACACGAAGACTGCAAAGGAGAGAATAAAATGAGAAGTCTGCACGAAGTGAAGTATCGTTTGATACATCTTTGGGAACTCCTTCAATACATTGTATCGCTTTATATGCCAGTAATGTGCATGTTTCTTCTGTGTTGTATAATCTGCACATTTGTTTTCAAGATCCGGAATGCTAGATGATTTTAAATGACAGTGTTCCTAAAAATGCATTTAAGAGGCCATTCCTATGAAAGTTCCCACTATTTTTCAGTGTTGACATTTTAAAATGGCATGGCTTTTGTGCACATGGAAGTGGGGAATGTGATGGCCATTAAACCAGCAACTGTCTTATCTTTTTACAGCTTAATGAACTTATCCAAATGATTAGTTGAATTTGGATAAATTGTTCTGGATCCAAACACAAAATTGAACTGTTGTATTGTTTTTCTTCAAAATGTATAGATTGCCTGATCAGAAATGAAAAAAAACATTGCAAGTTAATTACAAGTCTTGACAAGATTCAGCTGATACACCAGGGCTGCCTTTGTTTTAATTAATTGCTTTATTGAAGCCTTCCTTCCCAATATTCCCATTCCTCCTTTCTCCTCTTTCCCTGAAAGCTTTATGTATGTAAAGCTGAGCATTGATACAGATATGTAATCCTTATTATGTAGTATTTTGAGTTGTATGGCTGAGGTTGTGCTGTAGTTCTGATGGTTGTTTTGGCATGGCAATCGCATTGATCATTTGTTAGCCATGAATTTCTGTGAAGTCTGTTGGCCAAAGGAAGTTGAGATGATTTGTTTGTCTTCTATTTTGAGCCAAATAGTGTATGGTGAGTTAATAAGCACAATTTCTTGGTTATTTTGGTTTGCAAGCAACACAAAGGGTTAATTTCACTTGCAAGAACGAGTTTGTCAGTAATCATTTCTGATTATCTTGCATTTTCTCAGTTTAGATATAGTTTTGGTATGTGGAATATTTTTCAACCCTTTCTGCATTTAGACATTAGAATTTGAGGTAAGGGAACTGAGATGGTAATTGTTGAAAAAATAAATGGGGTTGTTAAGGAGCACCTAGGCTTAATTGGAATTTCTGTAATATTTAGAGAATGGCAAAACACTGTATTGTGGCATTGTTCAAAGTCCTAACTGCATTTAATGCAGCATTCACTGAAGCAAATATACTGTACTGAAAAATCAGTGCCTGGCTGTTCTTGTTATTTATCCTTCTGAATTGTACAGAAAAATATCATATTTGAGTCCATGCATTAATCTTTTTCTAGATTGTCCCTAACATGTGGTTCCTATAATAAATGGTTGGATGTCACAGGAAATTATTCTTACCACACATGAGAAAATTTAAATAGCGATCCATTTATTGAGTTGCATTGCTTGGCTTGAATCTGTCACAGTTTATTCACACACAGACATTTTTTGCATGTCAGCTCTGGAACTCTTCGGCAATCAGTTCAGAAATTTAAAGATCCAAAAACTGAAGATGTATTGAATTTAGCATACTATGTGCAAATAGATATTTCAAATGTAAGCTTTGTTTCCTACTTGAATCAGATAACGAGTAAGACAACTAATGTCTTGCTGATATATCAAAGACAGTCAGCTAACCTTGCAGTGAAAAATTAATATTAAACGGGTTTGTCAACTGAACTAAATGAGTCATTCCATTGACCGAGACTGAAGCTTACTGCAGCTCCAAGGCTATCGCTGAACCCAAAAGTAATTCTTCCATACTCAGAATCTGTGAATCTTAAATTGCAGGTCCTTTTCCCATCTGGGTGTCAACACCTGAATCACTGCCCTGTGATGAGAGTCGTTTTTTGCTGATTGTTATCTGCTTTGTCAGCAGGTGACACATAAGCTTAAGGCTCTGTTTGATAGCCATGAAGCTGCTATTCCCATCCATCCAAGTACAATCTCTCAAATACATTTAGATTTATGTGACCAGTTAATTAAAGACTAAACTTAATTGGGCTATAAGGGATGATTGAGCTCTCAGTATGTTCACAGCTCATATTCCAGTATGTCATAAAATAAATGTATCTACTCTTCACTACCTTTTATAAAGACGGGTGTCTAATGGTTAGCATTGAGCCAAAAGGCCTGTTTTCGTGCTGTAGGACCCTGGCTTCCATGCTCTTACCCCACTCACCCTCCTGTTACCTTCTATCACGCCAACACCTGATGAGTTATGTCGTTGAAATTGATTTCATCTCCATTTGAATTTTAAAACAGAAAGCAAACTTTGCCACTTCGCTAAATTTTAATTTTTAATTTCTGAGGATAATTGATGTGTTTTGCTTGTTCCCTTTTCTTCACATATTAGATTGTACAACATTCTTACTATTTTGTTTCATTCTCTCAGAAAAAATGTGAGTTTGTACATTTTTGGAGTTTTGATGTTGGATTATGCATATATTTCGTGAAGTTACTATGGCCTATTGAATCTGCTTGTATGTACGCCAGAGAAATTGCAAGTACAAGTTGTCCAATACTGCCCCAAATGATTGGCACTTGAAATATTAAGAATCAGGTCTAAAATACTGATAACTGTCTTTTTTTAATGATAAATTGCTTCTTTAAATTACATGTGATGTTACTGAGCAGCAGAAATGCAGGCTACATATATTATAATTTGAACAGCTTTTTTTTTCATCCAGTAGCTTGTGTTACCCAATAGAAACTCGACGACTATATTCCCAATATACTACGGGCCTATGGGTAAAATAGATTTGTGGAGGCAGATAATTTTGGTTTATGAGCAAATAATTCACTGTTTCAATTCCTAGTTTGGATGAAAAGAGTTGTCATCTTAGAAAAAAATCTGTTCAATAATCCCATGGGAATGGTAGGATTTTTCTTTTTTGGAACCGGAAGTGATCAGGCTGGAAAACTTATTAAAAAAATTTTGTAAAGTGGTTGTCTGAAGAATTATGGGATTTTAGAAAGGAGCTGGAAGTAGCAATTTCTGAGAAGCAATCCAACACAATAGCAAGTTACGTTGTGCATTTTGACTCTTGGTTTTGTGAACGTTATTGGTACTTTGATTCATTCACAAGAGTTGGCTTTTCCTGGTTAGGCTACCTTTATTCCTAATTTCAGAGGCCTTGCAAGAGTCATCCACTCTGCTGTGGATCT
The DNA here is from genome assembly GCA_035221665.1 of Okamejei kenojei. NCBI lineage: Eukaryota > Metazoa > Chordata > Chondrichthyes > Rajiformes > Rajidae > Okamejei > Okamejei kenojei. The sequence continues at coordinate 30,490,687 of CM069138.1, forward strand.
GGTTTATAGTCATGTAATAGATTTACTATATTTTGGATAAGGATACGATTGCCTTCATTAAAGGATATTGGTGAACCATTGTGGGTTTTTTCCACATTTTAGTTGTATCATTGTGCTTTTTTAATTACAAAATGTATTTAGTTAAGCAGTTATTCCTTATGCTGTGTGGAATTTAAACTTGCATTTCTGATTTATTAGATCTGGCCTTTGTTTACCATCCTGTAAATTTTGCTGCCATAACACTATGGTCTTGCTGCATGACCAATTGTTAACTAAGCAGAAATAGTTACAAAATGATCTTGTACCCATGTTTCCGTTTGAATCCAAAGGGCGAATGAGGTATGATGTCTTTATCAATTTTGGCCTCATTCTTCTTTTGATGCACTTTTTAAAATCCTCTATCTTGCAACATGTGCAGGGGAGGGAAGTCATGCGATCATAAAACAGGAATAAGCAGTATAGTGCAAATAATTAACCCCAGGAAGATGGGGGAAATCCTGCTCCAAAAAGCTTTATTAGCACAAGGTGCAGATGTAATAAAGTGTGAAAAGTGAACACATGGGATAGTCTGGATTTATTTTTATTCTCAAATGAATGTAAGCAAAGCCTTTGCACTGTTTACATGTTATATATTTCTGAATGTGCTGTGATTCTTTCCTTTGGAAAGTTAAGTCCCCACCTTCAAAAAGGAAAAATAATACCAGCTTGAGATCCATTTCAGTTTTCCTTCAAATATTTCCCATGGCAACATTGGTTCAGGTCTTGGGTTGCAAGTCATTTGATTTTTCTCTACTTTTGAACTGGTAAGTGTCAATCAAAGGTTAATGAGAGAAACTGCCAGAATTGGGAAATTAAGCCTTTGTACACTTGATATCTTCACATCCACAATTCAAAGGTGAGGTAAATTGGCTCAGCCACCCAAGCTGAGAACTCTGGGACTTTAGAACACCGCTTTAATTTTATTTCAACTACATAATGTTTTACAGAATACTGATTTGTTACAACAGATCCACCGTGTGCTACATCTGGTTCTCTACTGTGACACATTGATGTCCCATTAACGTGGTTGCGTGGGGACTGTGTTGTGAGGTGGTCAATGGGTGATATTTCTTATTGTGTAAAGATTATTGCACCTTGTTTTTGTTTTGGTGTTCAATTTCTTTCTGTATCACTAATTTCTTTCCCTTTCCCAGGTAAAATTGAGTTATAGTTGAATTTTTAATTTTGTTTTCTAATTTCCCCAAAATGAAAGTATACATGTGAGAAGAGTGTGATAAATTGAGGGGTTCATTGTGCTACATAAGCCTTGTTGCCATAGGTTGCATTTGAAAGGGCATATCAAATTCCCAGCTCGCTACCGTGCCCCCACGTCCCCCAACCACAAAGTCCAAATGAATAAAATCAAATCTTAATCATTAGCTTTGCACAATGTAGTAATGTCTACAATATTTTGTTTTATACTAGTTAAGTAATGTATCAAAGCCCTTATTTAAATATGTAAATACAAATTTAAAAATAACAAAGTGCGATCGAAAAGTTAAAACATTTTTTAATTGGTTCAGTTACACAACATTCACGTTTTGTTGAGCTTTGTTTTCCAATTGTAAGCATCATAATATAAAGAGTGCATATTTTCAAGTTGTATGAAATCTTTTTCAGGAAAAGGGGCAATATATTTTGATGCTCTATTCCAGAACACCCATTGGCTTGAGCTATAGTCTGGTTGCTTACTTCCATCAGGATTTAATTTTTTTAACGGGGGTTTTACTTCCCAGTGTCCAATCAAAGCTTATTCAATCTTCATTTATTATGACTTTTTTTAATGCTCTACTGCCAACTAATTATAGATTATTTTTACAAATACATTTATAAGTGACTGTACCTCCAAAAGACTTCATTGGCAATAAAGTACTTTGGTGTATCTATTGATCGTGTACTTCAGCTGTATGTTCCTGATCACTCGGAACCCTTTTCATTAGGCAGAATAGGTATAGCCATCCAGAGGTCCAGGCAGTGAGCTGTCAGGATATCCACCCATGTCAAATGCCTGACTTCCAAAGTAATTTTGTGTCCAGGTGTCCATGGATATTAGGTTTTCCTGGTCTGTTGTGCAACAACTAGGCTGGCATGCATTCTGAGCAAGGATGACTATATTTTAAAGTGTTTTGTTACATGTAATTTTTTTTTTATTTAAAAAAAAATTCTATTTGTACAAATTATTTTTCAGGTACCTGAACTTCTCAATGCATCTGGTATTTTGTCACCAGTTCACTTAACACTGAGGGGATTTGTTTTGTTTCTCTGTTTGAAAACAGTTTTGTTCCTGCATCATTTCTATTGTAGAATTAATGAGATTCTCCCATACCAAGATGTTGTTAAAAAACTTTCTTCTGCTCCTCACTGCCTGATTGCCATAGTCATACAATGTGGAAAAGTGCTCTACTGCCCACCATCTTTTATGTGATCATCTAATTGTTTATATATGTTCTAGATATCTGCCTCTATCTTACGCAGTGAATTCCAGGTTTCAGCTACGTTCTGGGGGAACTAGAGCATTCTCAAATGTCCTAAATCAACCACCCCTTAAATCCTCGTTAGCATATGACTGCCTGTGGGATGGGGGGAAGGAGGGGTAGGTTCAGGATGGGTGGGAGTTTTTTACTATGCCCTTTACCGCAATAAGGTCCCTCTCTTTAGCTGCCTCCACTACAAAGAAAAAACTCACCTTCTCCAATCTCACCTCACAGCTGAAATGCTCCACTCCAGACAATATCCCCAGTGGATTTCTTCTGTCCCTTTTCCAGTGGATTTCTTCTGTCCCTTTTCCAGTGCAATCAGGATTGCACGCAGTACTCCGGATAAGTACTCCGGATAATAACTCATGTTTTACACAATTATGCCTTAACTTTGTTTTTATATTCTGTGCCCAGCTAATGAAGACAGGTAATCTCTCTGCTTTCTTAACCATATTATCAACCTGTGCTGCTGTTTTCAGGGATCCTTGAACATGCACGCCTACATCCCTCTTTCTCAATACTCGGGAGTACTCCCATTCATTGCACATACCCTAGCCTTAATAGTCCTCCCAAAATATATCACGGTAGGAAGTTGAAACAGGAGTAAGCTATTGAGCTGGTTGTGCCTGCTCTGCCATTCCATAGGATCTTGAGTATTTCCACATTCCTTGTCCACTTTCCTAACCTTTCCCCAGAACCCTTAATTCTCTTACTGACTAGAATCCTCTGTTCTACCTTGAATATAGCCAGGGAGTTTCAGACAACCTTCTTGCAACTGAAATGCTGCATGTCCCGTACTCTTGAGATTATGCAGTTTAATGAGGTGAAGTGTTCCTTCAGCATTTATCCAGTCTAATTCCATGTTTCAATAAGATTGCCCCTCATTCTTTCTAAGCTATAGTTAACTTTCTCAGAGGACGGACACAAGGTAATAGAAACAGTAAACAAATGGCTCCTCGAGTCCTGTCTCATCATTTGGTGTGATTGTGGATCTATCAGCCCTGGTGATTTCAACTCTGGTGCTTGCTCCACATAGCCCTAAAAACTGTTTCTTTCCAAAAATGTAAATACCTCCAGTGATATTGCCTCCAGAACCCTCTGTGTTACAGAATTTCAGAGATTAACTACCTTCAGTAAGACTAAATTCCTTGGAATGACTGTCACCTTATCGGTAACAATGTTCCCTTGTTCGAGACTTTCCCAAGAGTGGAAACATCTCAACACCTACCCTGCCATATCCTCTTAGGTTATGTTTCAATAAGATCATTCCCAATTCTTCTAAATTCCAAAGAATACGGATACAAATTGCCTCATGTTTTGAGGTTAAATTCCATCAGTCTTTTCTCTGCCCAGTTTACCAACTGATCAATGCAATCAACGACTCTTCCCCCTCGCCATCAACAATTGGCCCATATTTATGAAATCTGTAAACTTGTTATTCTTGTCTCCTACACAGACCACCCCATCTCTAACTCGGTCATCTTACACACATCAATAAATGAGTTGAAAAAATTAATGTTTATTTAATCCACACATTTTATACCTCATCTCAAATTTGAGTAGTGATTTGTAAATTCTGTAATTGATTTCTGTAATGTCAACAGACGTAATGCAAGCGTGCTCAAGGTAGACCCTGGAATATACTCGTGTTTAAGCAGGAACTGCAGATGCTGGAAAATCGAAGGTACACAAAAATGCTGGAGAAACTCAGCGGGTGCAGCAGCATCTATGGAGATTTGTGGGAGGGTTTGGAGAAGGGTTTTGGACGGTAACGTTGCCCATCTCCTTCGCTCCATAGATGCTGCTGCACCTGCTGATTTTCTCCAGCATTTTTGTGTACCCTGGAATATACTCATTGGCTTTCTATTTCAAGAACAATCGTCGCCCTCTGCCTCCAACTACCAAGCCAATTGAGTCTTAAGAAAGGTACCGACTTGAAACGTCACCTATCCATACCGTCTAATGCTGCCTGAACTGGGTTACAAGAAAACATTTTTTTTAAATCAGATCTACAGTTCCTGTAGTTCCAGATCTTGGAATTGCAGATATTGGTTTACAAAAAAAATACACAAAATGCCAGAGTAACTCAGTGGGTCAGGCAGCATACCTGAAGAGCATGGATAGGTGACGTTTCGGGTCGGGTCCCTTGTTCAGACTCGCCTATCATGCTCTCCAGTGATGCTGCCTGACCCACTGAGTTACTCCAGCACTTTGTCTATATCTGCAGTTCCTTGTATGTCGACCAAGCCAATTGTTCCAAATTGCCCTGTATCCCGTGACTCTTATCTTTTTGGCCACTTGCTTATGTGAGACATCAGCTTTTCCTATAGTCCACGTGGACTGCGTCGAAACGCTTAAACATCTTGAGCAATTTAAGGAAATTGATTAGGATTTTCCCTTGACAAAAGCATTAATCCTGTACCTTGGAATTATTTTCCACTAACTTCCCTACCATTGACATTAGACTCTCGGTGATTTTTATGATTCAGTTCAGTTAGTTTATTGTCATGTGCACTGAGGTTCAGTGAAAAGCTTTTGTTGCATGTTAACCAGTCAGCAGAAAGACAAAGCATGATTACAGTCGAGTGTTAACGAATAAACTGCAGATGCTGGAGAATCGAGGGTTACACAAAAAGCTGGAGAAACTCAGCGGGTGCAGCAGCATCTAAGGAGTGAAGGAGATAGGCGGCATTTCGGGTCGAGACCCTTCTTCAGACTAGATTACAGTCGAGCCGTTTACAATTATTAGATACATGATAAGGGAATAACGTTTAGTGCAAGGTAAAGACAGCAAAGTGTGATCGAGAATAGTCTGAGGGGCACTGTAATTACCTTATTATCCATATTAACCAATTTAATTAAAGGTACCACATTAACTTCTGTTCAAGTCATCTGACACCGGTACAGGAAAGATATCAAGAATCTGTCTTTGCACTCAATGTCAGCCAGATGAAAGAGTTGGTTGATGGAAAAGAAGTCAAGGGGGTGAACAGAGATGCTTTAATTCTTCCCATTCTTACACAGACCTTTCTGTCCTCTGTCTCCTCCATTGTCAGAGTGAGGCTAAATGCAAATTGGAGGAACAGCATCTCATATTTTCCTTGGGCAGCTTACAGTCCAGTGGTATGAATATTGATTTCTCCCCGGCATTCCATATCTCTCTATCCCATCCTCACGCAAGTCACACTAGCTTCTCACTTTCACCCTGCAAACAGCTTACAATGGCCGGTTTCCTTTATCATCGTTACCTTTTCGTATATCTTTCATTCATTGTTCTTTTTCTCTCCACATCACCATCTATATCTCTCGTTTCCCTTATCCCTAACCAGTCTTAAAAAGGATCTTGACCCAAAACATCACCCATTCCTTCTCTCCAGAGATGCTGCCTCTCCCACTGAGTTACTCCAGCTTTTTGTGTCTATATTTGGTTTAAACCAGCATCTGCAGTTCCTTCTTACACAGTAGAGATAGGTGATAGCTTCAGGTCTCTTGGCATCCATAACACCAGCTTGCCTGGTCCCTTCATACAGATGTGGTGAACAAAAAAATGCAACTTTGTATTTACTTGGATACCTGAGAAGATTTGCCATACCAATGAGTATTCTCTCAAACTTCTACAGATGCGCTGTTGAAAGTATTGTGAAATGATGCATCGCAGCCTGGTATGGTACCTGCTCTCTTCTTGACCTCCTGAACCTAAAGAGAGTAGTGAACTCATCCCAATCCATCGCAGGTTCACCACTTTCCTCCATCCAATCCATCCCCTCCCTATAATTCAAACCCTTGTCCTGGCAGCTTTGTGTAAATCTTTTTTCTGCATTCTTTCCAGTTCAATTACAATTGCAGCTCTTCAATCCTTTTGTGTCTCACCTCTCTTTTCATCTCTGGTCTTGATCCAACCATCTGCATATCACCCTAACCTGTATCAACCTATTGGCTGCCAGGCTTTGTCCTGGGCTACCTCTCTTCCAGCTTTACCCCCTCCCCGCCCACAATGTCTGAAGAAGGATCCCGATACGAAATGTCACCTATCCATGTTCTCCAAAGATGCTGCCTGACCTGCTAAGTTACTTCAACACCTTTTTTTTGTAAACCAGCATCTGCAGTTCTTTGTTTCTAGATTTATCCAATTTTATACATGTCATCATTCCCAACACCTCCGTAATAATATGAGTTGGGACGTCACTGCTCCAACCCTGACATGACTAGCAATAAGTAAGAGAAGATTCATTTAAGACTTCACCCATTTCTCATGGTGCCACACATAGATTACTACACTGACCCCTAAGGAGACCAACTCTCCCTTTTACTCAATAGATTGTAGGATCTTTTGACTTGCAGGTACAGTTCCAAGTGTACCTTATTTGATTGATCTATATGATCGATGGAATGTAGTATCCAATTTTAATGTCAACGTCCTATATGGGTATAAAGCAAACCACAGATGCATTTATAGTAATCCTTCAATACAAAAAATTATTAACTCTTTCCAAACATTTTAAATAGGAGCAGTGGTAGAATTGTAAAGGTGCTCAAAGGTTTTAAGAGGGAGAGAAAAAGTTGCAAGACGCATTTCAGGCAGAGAGTTGAGTGGTTTATTAAAGTCAGATGCTCTTCAAAACAAATAGTCATTAGGAATACAATTCTTGAGCAATGCATAGTCCAATTGCTGAATCTACTCGGATTAATCAATTCCACAAGTAGTCAATTGCCTAAATTGGTTGAGGCTCATTCCAGAAAAACACTTTTTTCATCTAGCCAATGAGGTATAGGTCAGCCCTGCCGTATTCCCCATGAGTCACAAGTTTAACTTTTCAACTGAGTTTTTTTTATTGGTGATCATTTTCCAATGTTCTATAGATTCAGGATTAGTTCCTGTGGATTGGAAGGTAGCTAATGTTATCCCACATTTTAAGAAAGGCGGAAGAGAGAAAACACGGTATTATAGACCAGTTAGCCTGACATCAGTGGTGGGGAAGATGCCGGAGTCAATCATAAAAGATGAAATAGCAGTACATTTGGATAGCAGTAACAGGATCGGTCCGAGTCAGCATGGATTTATGAAGGGGAAATCATGCTTGCCTAATTTTCTGGAATTTTTGAGGATGGAACTAGGAAGATGGACAAGGGAGAGCCAGTGGATGTAGTGTACCTGGACTTTCAGAAAGCATTTGATAAGATCCCACATAGGAGATTAGTGGTGAAAATTAGGGCACATGGTATTGGGGGTAGAGTTCTGGCATGGATAGAAAATTGTTTGCAAGACAGGGAGCAAAGAGTAATGATTAACGGGTCCCTTTCATTAGACAATAGGTGAGGAGTAGGCCACTCGGCCCTTCGAACCAGCACCGCCATTCAATGTGGTTGATCATCCACAATCAGTACCCTGTTCTTGCCTTCTCCCCATATCCCATGACTCTTCAAGAGCCCTATCTAGCTCTTTCTTGAAAGTATCCAGAGAACCAGCCTCCGCTGCCCTCTGAGGCAGAGAATTCCACAGATTCACAACTCTCAGTGTGAAAAAGTGTTCCTCATCTCCGTTCTAAATGGCTTGCCCCGTATTGTTAAACAGTGGCCCCTGGTTCAGGACTCCCCCTACATCGGGAGCATGTTTCCTGCCTCTAGCGTGTCCAAACCCTTAATAATCTTATGTATTTCATTAAGATCCCTTCTCATCCTTCTAAACTCCGGGGTATACAAGCCCAGCTGCTCCATTCTCTTAGCATATGACAGTCCCGCCATCCCGGGAATTAACCTTGTTAACCTACACTGTACTCCCTCAATGGCAATAATGTCCTTTCTTAAATTAGGGGACCAAAACTGCACACAATACTCCAGGTGTGGTCTCACTAGGACCCTATACAACTGCAGAAGGACCTCTTTGCTCCTATACTCAACTCCTCTTGTTATGAAGGCCAACATTTTTATGCCATTCACTTTCTTCACTGCCTGCTGTACCTGCATGCTTGCTTTCATTGACTGATGATCAAGGACCCCTAGATCCGGTCAGTTGTACTTCAGAATGGCAGACAGTGACTAGTGGGGTACGCATGGCTCGGTGCTGGGCCCCACAGCTATTTACAATATATATTAATGATTTAGATGAAGGGATTACAAGTAACTAGCAAATTTGGAGATGACACAAAGCTGGGTGGCAGTGCGAACTGTGAGGAGGATGCTATGAGAATGCAGGGTGACTTGGACAAGTTGGGCGAGTGGGCAGATGCAGTTTAATGTGGATAAATGTGAGGTTATCCACTTTGGTAGCAAAAACAGGAAGGAAGATTATTATCTAAATGGTGTCAAGTTGGGAAAAGGGGAAGTACAACAGGATCTGGAGGTCCTTGTTCATCAGTCAATGAAAGTAACCATGCAGGTACAGCAGGCAGTGTGGAAAGCGAATGTCTTCATAACAAGAGGAGTTAAGTATAGGTCCAAAGACTTGCGTGGACTTTTCCATGGGAGTGGGGCGAACCCTTGCTGGGGGTCGCCAGAAAGAAGTGCTCCGATGGCTGGCCTGGTGACTTTGGCATTGTGGAGCTATGGTCTGCGGAGCTTCTAGCCAGGGGGGTGGCGTGGACTTGCCATCTGGAGCCTGGGGTTCCTTGCCGGTGATCGCCGGAGAAGAGCTTTGACCATCGGCCTGCGGCCTAAAAACAACCTGAAGCAGCGGTCTCTGGCAAGAAAGTGTCTGATTCGGGCACTCCAAGCCGCGGAGCGCATTTGACCATCCCGACGTCGGAGTTTCGATCATCCCGACGAGAGGGCCTGTGCATGCGGCCGTCCGTAGCGGTGGCTGCAGAGGGTTCATGGCCCAAACCACGGATGGACGGGGGAGGAGGACTGACTGAACTTTGTTGCCTTCCACCGCAGTGAAGAATGCTGTGGTGGATGTTTATGTGGAATTCTATTGTGTATTGTGTGTTATTTCAATTGCATCCCTGCATGGCAAATTAATTTCACTATACCTTAGTTGGTGCATGTGATGAATAAATTTGAATTTTGAAGAGGTCCTTCTGTAGCTGTACAGGGCCCTAGGGAGACCACACATGGAATATTGTGTGCAGTTTTGGTCTCCAAATTTGAGGAAAACATTCTTGCTATTGAGGGATTGCAGCGTAGGTTCACAAGGTTAATTCCCGGGATGGCGGGACTGTCATATGCTGAGAGAATGGAGCGGATGGGCTAGTATACTCTGGAATTTAGAAGGATGAGAGGATATCTTATTAAAATATATAAGATTATTAAGGGTTTGGACACGCTAGAGGCAGAAAACATGTTTCCGATGTTGGGGGAGTCCAGAACCAGGGGCCACAGTTTAAGAATAAGGGGTAAGCCATTTAGAATGGAGATGAGGAAAAACTTTTTTCCACACAGTTGTGAGTCTGTGGAATTCTCTGCCTCAGAGGGCGGTGGAGGCGAGTTCTCTGGATACTTTCCAGAGAGAGCTAGATAAGGCTCTTGAAGATAGCGGAGTCAGGGGATGTGGGGAGAAGGCAGGAACGGGGTACTGATTGTGGATGATCAGCCATGATCACATTGAAGGGCCGAATGGCCTACTCCTGACCGATTGTCTATTAATATAATTCCATTGTTTATACAGTGAATGCCATGTTGCTCAGTTACAATGATTGTAAAGACTTACCTTCTCCTACATTAGAGTTTGGGATATTGGTAGGCATTGTCCCCAATGATCAGGATGAACCAGTTATCATAAAATTCTTATCTTAAATTGCACCATCCCATTTATCTATCACTGCTCTTTATTTAACCTATTTTGATTCCAAATTTGGCAAGGCATTGATTTGAAAGCTTTATCCTTGCTTTCAAATACTCTGACAGACCTTGTTTCTCCCTGGAATTTCCTCTCATCCTTTAAAATGTCTGTGCTTCTGGAAGTCTGCTGGATGAACTCAGCCGGTTCACAGAATGCGGGAGAAAGGAATTGTCATTATTTCTGGTAGGCATCCTGCATCTGTCCCCTAAAGATGCTGCTCAATCCACTAAGTTGTTCCGGAGTTTGTTTTTTGCTCCTGATGTGAGCATCTGCAGTTCTTGCATTTCCAAGTAGATCATTAATCCTGATAGGTGGGGCAATGAATGATTTTTGGTTTGTCACAATAAGAAATAATTCGTGCTATGTTTACTTATTATGTTAAAACATTGTTAATCATACATAAATGTAATTTGTCACTGAAAGGATTAGTGGGATACATGCACATACATTAATGGTAAATGATTAGCTGTATCTTAAAACTAATTAACTAGGAATAAAGAGATGAACATTAAGCATTTTACTGATCAATCCTGACAGGGTGTTCCTGGGTTTAATGCTGATCAAAGGTGAACTGTGACTCATGTAATGTTTTGCATCACTTCCCACCCCCTTCAAATTTCCCTGTTACAAAATGACTCCCTCTTCGGGCTATCTTTACAAGTGAGAAGATAAATTGGGCCTTTATTAAATTAATGTTAGTCTGGGCTCAGGGGCTCACCTCTGGGACAGAGGGTTATGTAGCACTGAACCAGTGTGGCTCAAAGGTAGTCCTGGGCTGGTTTTCAAAGTGGGTTTGGTAACTGAAGGTGTAGAAACCAGCAATGATATCTAAATCCTCTACTGCTCACAAGCCGACTGGCCCGCTGCAGACTGCAGGAGTACGTGCTGAGGGACGCACTGAAGCTCGGTGGAGCCAACGCCAAGGCTCGGTGGGGGAGGGCCACAGTCTAAGGCCATTCCGCTGCTGGACATGGGGGGTACAGTATTGTGGAGACGCCCCTCAATATAAGGGAAGGTATCCCACGCCATTGTGGCATGAGTGGGGGACTGATTTGTGGAAACTTGGGAAAAAGAAAATGTCTAAACTGTATTGATCTATTGTACAGCCTCCGAAAATGTCAGATGGATTTTCCGCAAGGTTAATGTATTGTATATATTTATCATTCGAATAAAGTATATTTTGAAAAAAAAAAACAAGTTGAGTTTATTGTCATGTGCGCTAGTTCCGTGAGGTGTAGGTACAATGCAAATCTTGTTTGCTGCCGCATCATTGGCACATAGAGAACACACAAAAATATAAATTATACATAGGTTCTGCAAGAAAGTGGAAAAAAAGACTGCAAAAAGACAAGACATTAGAGCAAAACCCAATAAGAAAACAAGTCAAATGTAGTGTCACGTTGCTGAGGTTGGATTTGGGTTGTGGAAATTGATTAAAGAAACTGATAGTTGTAGGAAAATCGCTGGTTCCAGAACCTGCTGGTGTGGAACCTCAGGTTTCTGTACCTCCTGCCTGATGGTAAGCCCACATCCGCAAACCCGGGTCCCATTATATTGTTCAAAGAGCCAACCTGTTCTTTGTCTTAACTAAAGTGTAGTAACATCACTAAAGTACTATCTTACCATCTTCACAATGCAGTTTGTGCGACCTGATAAAGTGTCTAAGTGTCAGTAAAGAGACTGATGATCTCTTTTCCTGTCTCCCACGTACCCCCTCCACTTGGACCCCCCCTCGTGGCCTTCCAGCTCTAGAACTATTTATCCAGAACTGCTGTCGGGACATCAACCGCCTCGACTTCTCCACTCCCCTGTCTCACTCCAATCTCTCCAGCCCCGAACGTACTGCCATCGACTCACTCCGTAACAACCCAGACTGGGTTATCAAACCCGCCGACAAGGGTGGTGCCGTGGTAGTCTGGCGCGTCGATCTCTACAAAGCGGAGGCCGCACGCCAACTCTCGGACACCTCCTCCTACTTACCCCTGGACCATAACCCCACTGACGAACACCAGGCCACCATCTCGAGCACCATAACCGACTTCATCAGCTCCAGCTCCCTACCCCACCGAGCTTCCGACCTCATCGTTTCCCAGCCCCGCACGGCCCGATTTTACCTTCTCCCCAAAATCCACAAACCCGACTGCCCTGGCAGACCCATTGTCTCTGCCTGTTCGTGCCCCACCGAACACATTTCCACATACCTTGACGCCATCCTATCCCCCTCTGTTAAATCCCTCCCCACCTATGTTCAAGACACCTCAGACACTCTCCGTCGGCTCCGTGCATTCCATTCTCCAGGCCCCCATCCTCTCATCTTTACCATGGACGTCCAGTCACTCTACACCTCCATCCCCCACCAGGACGGTCTTAAAGCCCTCCGGTTCTTCCTCGACCAGAGGAGCAACCCATACCCGTCCACTCACACCCTCCTCCGCCTAGCGGAGTTGGTCCTTGCCCTCAATAACTTCTCTTTTGATTCCTCCCATTTCCTCCAAACACAAGGCGTAGCTATGGGCACACGCATGGGCCCCAGCTACGCTTGCCTCTTTGTCGGGTACGTCGAACAATCCTTGTTCTCGGCGTACCAGGGCCCCATCCCCGACCTCTACCTCCGTTACATCGACGACTGCTTTGATGTCGCCTCCTGCACCCACACACAACTGACTGACTTCATCCATTTCACCACCAATTTCCATCCGGCACTCAAATACACTTGGACCATTTCTGACATTTCCCTACCATTCCTTGACCTCGCCATCTCTATTGCAGGTGATACACTCCTGACCGACATCCACTACAACCAACTGACTCCCACAGCTACCTGGACTACTCTTCCTCCCACCCTGCTTCCTGTAAGGACTCCATCCCCTATTCCCAATTCCTCCGTCTGCACCGCATCTGCTCCCAGGATGAGGTGTTCCACACCAGGTCATCACAAATGGCCTCATTCTTCAGAGAACGGGGATTCCCCTCCCCCACTATTGATGAGGCTCGCACCAGGGTCTCCTCCATACCCCGCAACACTGCCCTCTCTCCCCATTCCCCCACTCGCAAACAGGGCAGAGTCCCCCTGGTCCTCACCTTTCACCCCACCAGCCGGCAAATACAACACATAGTCCTCCGCCAGTTTCGCCACCTCCAACGTGACCCCTTCACCCGCCACATCTTCCCATCTCCCCCCCTGTCTGCCTTCCGCAAAGACCGCTCCCTCCGCAACTCCCTTGTCAATTCTTCCCTCCCCTCCCGCTCTACCCCTTCTCCGGGCACTTTCCCTTGCAACCGCAAGAAATGCAACACTTGTCCCTTCACCTCCCCCCTCCACTCCTTTCAGGGACCCAAGCAGTCCTTCCATTTCCGACAGAGGTTCACCTGCACCTCCTCCAACCTCATCTACTGCATCCGCTGCTACAGATGCCAGATGATCTATATCGGTGAGACCAAGCGGAGGCTTGGCGATCATTTCGCCAAACACCTCCGCTCAGTCCGCAAAAACCAACCCGACCTCCCGGTGGCTCAGCACTTCAACTCCCCCTCCCATTCCGTATCCGACCTCTCAGTCCTGGGCCTCCTCCATGGCCTGAGTGAGCAACACCGCAGGTTGGAGGAACAGCACCTCATATTCCGCTTGGGGAGTTTGCATCCTTTGGGCTTGAACATTGATTTTTCTCAATTCTGTTAACCCTTGCTGTCTCCTCCCCTTCCCACCTCTCCCTCAGCCCTTGGGCCCTGGCATTCCCTCTATCTCTATCTCCCTCCCCCACCCTAGTCGCACTAGCTTCTCATTTTCACACCACAAACAGCTTACAATGGCTTGTTCCCTTTATCATCGATACTTTTTTGCATATCTTTCATTTATCGTTCTTTATCTCTCCACATCACTGTCTATATCTCTCGTTTCCCTGATCCCTGACCAGTCTGAAGAAGGGTCTCGACCCGAAACGTCGCCTGTCTCCTTTGCTCCTTAGATGATGCTGCACCCGCTGAGTTTCTCCAGCTTTTTGTGTAACCCAAGAGACATCTTAAATTTATTAACAGTGCTAAGTAAGGCTTTTCCTTTTATAGTTGGTTAGTGTGACGTGTGAGAGAATGGACTGTGTGTGAGAAATCCTTAGATGGATTATAAAGGATCATGGGTGTATGGAACAAGCTGCTAGAGGAGAGAGGGTACACAAAAGGCTGGAGAAACTCAGCGGGTGCAGCAGCATCTAAAGAGCGAAGGAGTTGGGCAACGTTTCGGGCCGAAACCCTTCATCAGACCTTCCCCCTCGATTTTCCAGCATCTGCAGTTCCATCTTTAACAACATGCTAGAGGAGGGGGTTGAGGCAGGGACTATCCCAACATTTAAGAAACAGTTGGACAGGTTTGGAGGGGTATGGACCATACGCAGGCAAGTGGGACGAGTGTGGCTGGGACATGTTGGCCAGTGTGGGCAAGTTGGGCCAAAGGGCCTGTTTCCACATTAACTCTAAGGAAAATTTCAAAGGTGCATTCTTACCTCTCTAACCTGATAGAAGGGGTGGCTATTATTTAAGTGATGGGTCGTGCACTATATCAGACTCGCTGTATGCAAAAAAACCACATTGTTTGCAAATACAAAGGACTAGATGTTAAAAATCCAAGGTGCCAAATATCAATTTACTCCCGATGGTGATGGGATATCAATTTACTCCCGATGGTGATGGGAGCCTTCTGCACTCACCTATGCTCCTCCGATGTTGAGAAAGGATAGGCAGACACATCATTGGAGTTATCAAGTGGGCACCTACTTTCATCAACGTTTCTCTGATTTAACCCACGACGTCTCCAGTAGGCTCAGCGGTGCATTCTGGCGTCCCAGAACCACCCCCCTCTGCATCTGTCTAGTCGGTTATTTGGGAGACCAAATGGGGTCTTTCCTCTTCAGCCAGAGCCACTGGCTACTGTGCTCTGCTACCTGTGATGTTTCTTTGATGGCCTGGCGTAGGGCTTGTCTGCAGATCCCCAGGTCCTTCATCAGTATTAAAGTAGATGTTGCCACAAATCCTCGACATCCAACTTCTACCGGGCAGATCTTAGCTCTCCAGCCCCGCTGTTCTGCCTCTGCTGTAAGCTCTGTATATCGCAGTTTCTTTCTTTCGAAGGCTTCCTGCACAGCATCCTCCCAAGGGTCTGTGAGCTCCACAAAGTACACCATGCGCTGACAGTTCGACCAGAGCACAAGATCAGGCCTCAAGTTGGTGATGGCTATCTCTGATGGAACTGTAAGCCGTTGGTCCACATCCACCAGCATCTGCCAATCCCGGGCTGCCTCCAGCTGTCCAAGCCTGGCCCTTGGTGGAATTTCCCATTGCCTTTGTTCCCCCCCCCCCCCCCCCCCCCCCCCCCCCCCCCAAACAAAGGCAATTTCTTAACTGTCTTAACTGGGTTGGTTGTTCTGGGCGGCCAGGCATTGTTGGCTGTTCTCCTGCGTTCCAGAGATGTGCCAGGCATTTGAGCACTTGATTATGTCTCCAGGTGTACTGTCCTTGGGTGAGGCTTACTTTACACCAGTGAGAATGTGCCCAAGTGTGGCTGGTGTTGAACACAGGGGGGCATGATGGATCTTCGCCCATCCATTGGTTGAGATTTTTTGGGCTAGGAAGGACATCATAGGTTGCCCGAATGAGGAAACTTATCCTGCTCGCCTCCATCTCCCACATGTCCTTCCAGCTGATCTTCCTCTTTTCCACACTCTCCCATCTCATCCACTGGCCCTGTTTAGCTTGCGACACAGCCTTGGCACACCTACTCAACTCCTCCTGTCGGCGGACTTCGGCCGCGACCAACTTCCGGCGCTCCAGTGATGATGCCTTGTTCCAGCAAGGTCGCTTTCCGCCAAGCCCCAAGCCACTTCTTCCAAGTTGGATTTGCCCTACTATGTCGCCTTGCTGGAGAGCAGATTTTGCCTGCTGTGTCGCATTCTTAGCCATCCACTTCTTTCCTGTTGCCAGGGTTGGAGCAGCAGCTCGGATGACAGTGTGCCTTGATTCTGCCAGGGTCATCTCTAGTCTGACTTTAGTGCACTTGTACTCCTCTGTGAGACTAGAGAGAGGCAGCTGGAGTAACCCCTGACCGTACAGGCCTATGCTGCTCAGGCACCGAGGAACACCTAACCACTTTCTCACGAAAGAGCTGATTGTTCCTTCTATCTTCTCTACTCTTGTGAGGGTGATGTCATACATGGTTAGTGGCCACATAAGGCGAGGTAGTAACCCAAACTGCAGGCACCAGATTTTCAGCTTTCCAGGCAGCATGGATCGGTCAATGTTCGCCAGACCTTTGATGACCACTTGCCTAAACTCGTTAGCCTGATCAGTGTCTTTCAGTTTGGAGTTATACCATCTTCCCAGGCTTTTGATTGGCTTCTCTGACACAGTTGGAATAGGTTCTTGATCAATGAAGAACCTTTGATCTGTCAGTTTGCCTTTGATTATATCCAGAAACCATATGTACTGGACCATAAATGCAATCCATTGCAATCTCCTGGAACTGTGGTTGACTTGACACTTTGTCCAGCTGCCCAAATCAAGAATGACCATTAGACCGTGGACACTTGAAAATGACCTTTTATCTATTCACAATAACATACTTTATCATGTTGGTTAATGAACAGTGAATCACTGGGCCTGATAGGGAGTACATTTGTCTTTCCTCCTCTAAAGCCTCAACTGATCTGACCTGTAAGAGCAATGAATGAAACAAAAACACCTTCAGATGTTGGAACTCTGAAATAAATATGGAAAAAAATGCAGCATGTTGCTGAATACGTTTATCAAAATTCTACAGGTGTAGAAGCCATCACGACCAGCTCCCTCGTCTAGAGGTTGGCTGGGAATTTGCTTCAGGGGATATTGTGAGAAGGCCTCAAGCCAGAGAGAAGCTTGAGGGGTGAAATCTAGAGCAGAAAATTGTGGATACCATCTATAAGCCTGCCCAGAGTCTGGAAGATACAACCATTGTCACAATGTGCCAGAGTGCAGGAGGAAGATTGACAATCTGATTGAATGTTGCCAGAACAACAACCTTACTCTTAACATAGCAAGGCTGAGGAGTTGATGGTTGACTTTGGGAAGGGAAAGCCTAGTGCCAATGAAGCGATCTTCATCATTGGGATGGTGACGGAGAGAATCTGCGTCTTCAAGTTCCTGGGCGAGCACATCTTTGAACATCTGTCCTGGGCCCAATACATTGATGCAACATAAAGAAAGATCATCAACTCCTTTGTTTCCTCAGAGATTTGAGGAGGTGTAACATATCAACGGACCGTCTATTAAACTCCTGCAGGTATATGGTAGAGAGCATGCTGAATAGTTCAGTAATTTGGACGCCCAAGAATGGAGGCTGTGGGGAGTGATGGATCCACCCCCAGCCATTGAAATGATCTACAGGAAGTGTTGCGTCAAGAAGGCCTCTAATATACAATTGGTCCATCGTCAGGAGAAGGAGGGTGTCAACAAATTGAAAAGTATGGATTTAGTTAAAAGTAAGTTGCGTAGAAGTTAGTGAAGTCTCCAGAAGAAGTAATAGGACAGAAAGTTTAAAAAGGGATAAGTCTAATGTCAGGCCAAATGGGGACCAATTTGCGAAGAGGGGGTGGTGAATACTAAACGAAAGGTGTTATATTTGAATGCATGCAGTATACAGAACAAGGTGGATGAACTTATGGTGCAGTTTGAAATTGGTAGGTACCCCGTTGTGGACGTGGCTCAAAGAGGATCCTAGAAAATTAATACCCAATGATACACATCCCATCCAAGACAGTTAGGTGGTCAGGAGGGATGGGGTTGCTCTGCTGGAAAGGATTGAAATTCAATCCTTAGCAGGGGATGACAGGATCAGAAGATGTAGAATTCTAATGGGTAGAGTTGAGAAGCTGCATGGATGAAAAGACCTGATGAGCGTTATATACAAGCCTCCAATCAGTAGCCAGGATAGAGGGAACTAATTACATCAGGATATACCATATAACCATATAACCATATAACAATTACAGCACGGAAACAGGCCCTCTCGGCCCTTCCAGTCCGTGCCGACCATTTGTTTTCCCCTAGTCCCATCTACCTGCACTCAGACCATACCCCTCCATTCCCTTCACGTCCATATACCTACCCACTTTACTTTTAAATGTTAAAAACAATCCTGGCTCCACCACTTCTGCTGGAAGCTCATTCCACACAGCCACCACCCTCTGAGTAAAGATGTTCCCCCTCACGTTACCCCTAAACATCTGTCCCTTAATTCTCATGTCATGCCCTCTTGTTTGAATCTTCCCTACCCTCAATGGGAAGAACGTATCCACGTCAACTCTGTCTATCCCTTTCATCATTTTAAAGACCTCAATCAAGTCCCCCCTTAACCTTCTGCGCTCCAAAGAATAAAGACCTAACTTGTTCAACCTTTCTATGTAACATAGTTGCTGGAACCCTGGCAACATTCTAGTAAATCTCCTCTGTACTCTCTCTATTTTGTTGACATCCTTCCTATAATTAGGCGACCAAAATTGTACACCATACTCCAGAATTGGTCTTACCAATGCCTTGTACAATTTTAAACATTACTTCCCTACTCCTATATTCAATGCTCTGATTTATAAAGGCCAGCACACCAAAGGCTTTCTTTACCACCCTATCTACATGCGATTCCACCTTCAGGGAACTATGCACCATTATTCCTAGATCCCTCTGTTCCACAGCAATTCCTCAATTCCCTACCATTTACCATGTACGTCCTATTTTGATTTGTCCTGCCAAGATGTAGCACTTCACACTTAACAGCATTAAACTCCATCTGCCATCTTTCAGCCCACTTTTCCAAATGGCCCAAATCTCTCTGTAGACTTTGAAAATCTACTTCATTATCCACAACACCACCTATCTTAGTATCATCTGCATACTTATTATCCATTTTCCACCCCTTCATCCAGATCATTGATGTACATGACAAACAACAGTGCCCAACACAGATTTGGTCATCAATTTCCCTAGTTACCCTTTGCTTCAAAAAAATTCAAGAACCTTGGACCTTTGTCAAACATGACCTTCCAGGCACAAATCCATGTTGACTGTTCCTGATCAGACCCTGTTTATCCAGATGCTTATAGATATTATCTCTAAGTATCCTTTCCATTAATTTGCCCACCACTGACGTCAAACTAATAGGTCTATAATTGCTAGGTTTAATTCTTTGAACCCTTTTTAAACAATGGAACAACATGCGCAGTACGCCAATCCTCCGGCACTATTCCCGTTTCTAATGACATTTGAAACATTTCTGTCATAGCTCCTGCTATTTCTACACTAACTTCCCTCAATGTCCTAGGGAATATCCTGTCAGGACCTGGAGACTTATCCACTTTTATATTTTTCAAAAGTGTCAGTACTTCCTCCTCTTTGAATCTCATAGTTTCCATAGCTACTCTACTATTTCCCCTTAACTCACAGAGTTCAATATCCTTCTCCTTGGTGAATACCGAAGAAAAGAAAAGAAATTGTTCAATTGTTCAATATAATGGCGCAGTGGTAGAGTTGCTGCCTTACACAGCTGGCAGTGCCAGAGACCTGGGTTCGACCTCGGCCCCAGGTGCTGTCTGTATGGAGTCTGTACGTTTTCATCGTGACCTGCGTGAGATTTCTCTGAGATCTTCTGTTTCCTCCCACATTCCAAAGTCGTTTGTATGTTAATTGGCTTGGTATAAGTGTAAAATTGTCCCTAGTGTGTAGGGTCGTGTTAATGTGCGGGAATCGCTGGTCTGTGCTGACTCGGTGGGTCGAAGGACCCGTTTCTGCGCTGTATTTAAACTAAACTGAAGAAGGGTCTCGACCCAAAACATCACCTATTCCTTCGCTCCATAGATGCTGCCTCACCCGCTGAGTTTCTCCAGCATTTTGGTCTACCTTAAACCAAATATACAACTGGCTTGTAAGAAAGGTAATGTTACAATGATCAAATGGGATTTCAATATGCAGATAGACTGGGGAAAATCAGGTTGGTACTGAATCCCAAGAGAAGGAATTTGTAGTGTCTACGAGATGGCTACTTAGAGCCTACTATTCTGGTTTATTCTGTTCCTGGTTCCTATGACAATAAAACTCTCTTGACTGGCCGAACAATCTCACGATTTGCTGTGACGCCGTGACATCACACTTCACCTCTAAAAGGCAGGCACAGGCCTCCCCCCCCCCCCCCATTCCCAATCTCGCATTCAATCCCTAGAACTGTTAAAACTTTTAAACATCCTCTAAAAGTTGCATTTGCAAATAATTTCATGGTGCTTTCAAAAAGCAATTACATATGCAGGTGCTTATAATTGAAATAAAAATAGAAAATAATGATATCTCTCTGCAGGTCAGGTTGCATCTGTGGAGAAAACATCAGATTTCAGGTCAGAGACCTTGCCAGAACCAATGCTATTGAGACCATTATTCCATGGCTTTTTTTGCCGGTGGGAGGTGTGACTACATCTGTCCAGAATGAACCTGAAAACATCCAGTAGACATTTGTTAACACAATACCTGTGGCTATTCTCACCGCCATAATACAAATTTGTTTTCTCTTTCCCAGTTCTGATAAATTCTTCGACCTAAAACGTTAACTTCTAGCTCATCCTGTAGTTTGTACTCTGCTCCGGATTGTAGCATCTGCAGTCGTCCGTGTCGCCACAGAAACGGCCTGTCCTGCTAAATGTTTCCAGCAGTTTACCTTTCAGACTTCAAGGTCAAAATTCTTTTTGTTTTGTTTTCATCTGCAATGTCGCCAATGGATAGGGTGACATGTTGCCCGTGGGATGGGTTAGCATGTTGCCAGTGGGATGAGGTGACAGGTTGCCAGTGGGATGGGGTGACGGGTTGCCCGTGGGATGGGTTAGCATGTTGCCAGTGGGATGGGGTGACTGGTTGCCAGTGGGATGGGGTGATTGGTTGCCAGTGGGATGGGGTGACTGGTTGCCAGTGGGATGGGGTGACGGGTTGCGAGTGGGATGGGGTGACGGGTTGCCAGTGGAATGGGGTGACAGGTTGCCAGTGGGATGGGTGACAGGTTGCCAGTGGGATGGGGTGACAGGTTGCCAGTGGGATGGGGTGACAGGTTGCCAGTGGGATGGGGTGACTGGTTGCCAGTGGGATGGGGTGACTGGTTGCCAGTGGGATGGGGTGACTGGTTGCCAGTGGGATGGGGTGACTGGTTGCCAGTGGGATGGGGTGACAGGTTGCCAGTGGGATGGGGTGACAGGTTGCCAGTGGGATGGGGTGGCAGGTTGCCAGTGGGATGGGGTGGCAGGTTGCCAGTGGGATGGGGTGGCAGGTTTCCAGTGGGATGGGGTGGCAGGTTGCCAGTGGGATGGGGTGACTGGTTGCCAGTGGGATGGGGTGACTGGTTGCCAGTGGGATGGGGTGACTGGTTGCCAGTGGGATGGGGTGACTGGTTGCCAGTGGGATGGGGTGACTGGTTGCCAGTGGGATGGGGTGACAGGTTGCCAGTGGGATGGGGTGACAGGTTGCCAGTGGGATGGGGTGACAGGTTGCCAGTGGGATGGGGTGACAGGTTGCCAGTGGGATGGGGTGGCAGGTTGCCAGTGGGATGGGGTGACAGGTTGCCAGTGGGATGGGGTGGCCAGTGGGATTTGCCAGTGGGATGGGGTGACAGGTTGCCAGTGGGATGGGGCCAGTGGGATGGGGTGGCAGGTTGCCAGTGGGATGGGGTGGCAGGTTGCCAGTGGGATGGGGTGCAGGTTGCCAGTGGGATGGGGTGACTGTTGCCAGTGGGATGGGGCGACTGGTTGCCAGTGGGATGGGGTATTGTCAGTGGTGGGGTGACTGGTTGCCAGTGGGATGGGGTGGCAGGTTGCCAGTGGGATGGGGTGACAGGTTGCCAGTGGGATGGGGTGACTGGTTGCCAGTGGGATGGGGTGACAGGTTGCCAGTGGGATGGGGTGACAGGTTGCCAGTGGTGTGCGTTGCCAGTGGGATGGGGCGACTGGTTGCCAGTGGTGTGCGTTGCCAGGATGCCGCTTGCGGAAGTGGCTTCCCAGAAGTGATTTCCGGTGCTGAGGTGAGCACTGACGTCAGCGCAGTACCTGGCAAAGGTGCGGCGGCCTGGGCTCCGGGCTCCTGGCCTCCATGTGCGGGATGTGCGGCTTCGGTGAGTGTCCGGGGCGCGGGGGGGACACACTCTGCAGGGAGGGGGCGCTCTGCAGGGAGGGGGCGCTCTGCAGGGAGGGGGGGCTGAAGCACTTTTTCAATCAACTTTTTGAACGAGGATAAACACAAAACGCATCTCTGGAGAGAAGGAGTGGGAGACGTTTCGGGTCAAGACCCTTCTTCTTTGGACGAGGAATCGTCTATGAGCAGTTCTGTCCCTGATGTAACTTGATTGTTTCTGCTCACGAATGACCCATTGTGCTCAAAATACTGTGATCTCGATTGCATTGTGTGAACTTTCAAAGAAGAACTTTAAATCTTAAGGCAATCCAGTAAGGGAGTGGATCTAATTGGATAAATCTTTCAAAGAGTCGGTGCAGGAGTAACTTTTGTTTACAACATCGGTTACGTATTAACGTTGGATTTCCCAACTTTGAGGAAAATCCCACCTGACCCCCTTTCCTTGTTTGTCCCTCTCTGGGCACATATTTCTCCTGTCATTACCGTCACCCGCTCCTGCCCCCTCCTCCTGCTTGTCTCTTCTCACACTCCTCCCTATTCCAAGTCTCCAATTTCCCATTGATCCTTTCTCTTGCTCCTCCCCGTATTCCCCGTATCCTGTTTCAACAATATCCCTCCCTCTGACAACATTTCACCTCTCCTTATCTCCCCACTTTGGAATTGGACACAAAATTGTCTGAGTGGGAAAAGGTGAGGGACTATGGTGAATTTATTTTTCAGTGTCTTGGCTTCTGCAGGAGATCAATAATCCACACCTTTCTTTCCAAATAACTTATCGATGATCTAAACAAATGTGGGGACCCTTGTTTATATTATTAAAAATGTTGCTGTGGCTGAAAGCAGGGGAGGTTGCTGTCTTGTGCAGAAAATAAAAATTAGTGGACCAGTGGAAGTAAGTGGTAAATGCAATTTGATCTAGAGATGTGTGATCATATGAAGGGTTATGAGGAATGTGTGAGTTGGCTGTGGTTGTTTTCTGGGGAAGCTCTGAGGAAATTTAATGGTGATATTTATGAATATGATGACCAGGAACAAAATATTAGATGCAGCAGAGAATTCAATTCCAGGGCCCATAGATTTATGTTAATTCAATACCAGGGCCCATAGATTTATGTTAATTTGTATAAGGGTTAGATGGCTATCGAGTCTGGAATTCGCTGAATGGGTGGTAGGGGAATCAATTATTGTCAAGGTCAAAAGGTAGTGGGATGAGCTGTAGCCTACCAGGTTGGCTCTCTGAAAAAGGGTCTCAACCAGAAACATCACCCATTCCTTCTTTCCAGAGATCACCCCTCATCCTCCTGCATTCTAAGGAATAGAGTCCCAGCCTACTCAACCTCCGCCTATAATTCAGACCCTCTAGTCCTGGCAACTTCCCAAAATGTAACACCTCACATTTTTCTGCATTAAATTCCATCAACCATTCCTCAGCCCACTTGGCCAATTGATCCTGCTGCAATTTTTCACAATCATCTTCACTACCTGCAAAACCACCTACTTTTATATCATCTGCAAACTTGCTAATCTTGCCGTGTATGTTTCTCATCCAAATCAGTGATTTAGACGACAACAGTAAAAGGTCCAGCATCGAACCCTGAGGCACACCACTAGTCACAGGCCTCCAGTCCGAGAAGCAACCTTCCGCCATCACCCTCTGATTCCTTTCAGGAAGTCAATTTTCTATCCATTCAGCTATTCCTCCTTTGATCCACTGCGATCTAACCTTCCAGAGCAGCCTACCATGAGGAATCTTGTGGAATGCTTTACCGAAGTCCATATGTACAACTCCTACAGCTCTGCTCTCATCGATCGTTTTGGTCACTTTTTCAAAAATACTCAATCAGATTTGTGAGACACGACCTCCCACGTACAAAACCATGCTGACTATCCCAAATTAGCCCTTGTCCGTCTAAATACCTGTGTATCCCATCCCGCAAAATACCCTTGAGTAACTTTCCAACTACAGATGTTAAGCTCACTGGCCTAAAGTTCCCAGTATTTTCCCTGCAGCCCTTCTTGAATAAAGGCACAACATTTGCCACCCTCCAGTCTTCTGGCACTTCTCCTGTTTGTAGACGACTTGTAAATTTCAACCAGGGCTCCCGCAATTTCCTCTCTGGTTTCCCACAATGTCTTCAGATATGTATGAATGATCAGGCCCTGGAGATTTGTCTACCATCATACACAATAGTACCTTCAGCACCACTTCGACCGTAACACTGACAGTTCTCAAGACACTTCCATCGACTGCTCCAAGTTCCTCTGTCATCCTGTCTTTCTCCTCAGTAAATACAGAGGAGAAATACTAATTGATGACCTTGCCATCTTCTGCGTCTCTACACGTTGACCGCTTTGATTCCTGAGGGGTCCCACTCTCTCTCTCTCTCTCTCTCTCTCTCTAGCTACCCTTTTCTGCCTTATGTATTTATAAAATCTCTTGGGGTTGTCTTTAATGCTATCTGGCAGAGTTATCTCCTGGCCCCTTTTTGCCCTTCTAATTTCCTTTTTTACTTTGCACCTAAGTTCCCGAAACTCCTCCAGGGATACACGTGATCCCTTTTTATTCTTAACCAAAGCCTCTATTTCTCTCGTCAGTCAAGCTTCCTTACATTTACCTGTCTTACCCTTCACTCTAACAGGAACATGCAAACCCTGAGCTTTTGTCATCACACCTTGCCAGGGTTCCAGCAACTATGTTACAGAGAAAGGTTGAACAAGTTAGGTCTTTATTCTTTGGAGCGCAGAAGGTTAAGGGGGGACTTGATTGAGGTCTTTAAAATGATGAAAGGGATAGACAGAGTTAACATGGATACGTTTTTCCCATTGAGGGTAGGGAAGATTCAAACAAGAGGGCATGACATGAGAATTAAGGGACAGAAGTTTCGGGGTAACTTGAGGGGGAACTTCTTTACTCAGAGGGTGGTGGCTGTGTGGAATGAGCTTCCAGCAGAAGTGGTGGAGGCAGGATTGATTTTAACATTTAAGAGTAAAGTGAATAGGTATATGGACGTGAAGGGAATGGAGGGGTATGGTCTGAGTGCAGGGAGATGGGACTAGGGGAAAACAAATGGTCGACACGGACTGGAAGGGCCGAGAGGGCCTGTTTCCGTGCTGTAATTGTTATATGGTTACTTTTAAAAACATCCCACGTGGCTGTTGTTCCTTTCTCCTCAAATAACCTGCTCAAATCAACTTGAGTGAGACTTTCTCTCATACCCTGAAAGTTGGCCTTACCTCACTTAAATTAAGAAATGTTATTCCAAAGAATTAGAATGCTTTTTCGAGTCACAGAGGCATCCACCATGGAACTTCAGCCCACTGAGTTTACACCAGCCACCAAACATCCATAGACACAAATCCGGTGTGAATCCCTTTTTATTATTCTATCCACACTCTCATCAACTTACCTCACTCCCAGAAATTACCACTCACCAAGACACCAGGGGCAATTTGGGTTAACTAACCTACTGACCTGTATACCATTGGCAGGTGGGAGGAAACCGTAGCAACCTTGGGAAACTCGCACATTCACGGAGAATGTACGAACATAGTTTTATCGCGTCAAAAATAATTAATTAAGTTCCCTTGATAACCCAGGAGGAATTAAAATTCTATTGTGCTTTTGTGCTCCTTGCATCTTGCTTAAAGCAAGTAGGATTAATGAAATGCTTTTGAAGTGTGGTCATCGTTGAAATGTAGGCAAGGTCACCACTTGGTGGGGAACAGCTCATCTAGAAAGCCTTGATTCTAGTCTTTTATCAGCAATGCATTTGCAACATTATGGTGACATCAACTACTTGTTTGCCTGCTTTCATTCCTGATTGTGACTGCTCGATTCTCTGTCCATAAAACATACATGGCATTATACCTATGATAGTCAAAAATGTTTATTTGTCAATGTACCGGATATGAACCAGAACAATGAAATTCTTATTTGCTGAAACATTAAGGGCACGTTACTTGCAAGAGCAACTATAAAAATAAACAGTAAATTATCAGTAATTCTAAGTAAATTAGACCATGATAGTGCAAAAACCAATAGTTTTTTATTAGTACGGGTGTCAGGGGTTATGGGGAGAAGACAGGAGTATGGGGTTAGGAGGGAGATATAGATGAGCCATGATTGAATGGCAGACTAGACTTGATAGGCCGAATGGCCTAATTCTGTCCCTATCACTTATGACATTATATCAAGCAACCATAGTACTGCAAAGTAAGTAGTGTTTCAGTACTGAGGTAGGGTTGTTGTTAAGATTGTGTAGGGTGTTTCAAGAACCTGATGTTTGATGGAAGATGTTCCTGAACCTGCAGGTTGCAATTCTCAGGCTTCTGTACCACTTTCCTGATGTGAGCAAAGAAAAGAGTTTGTGGCCAATGTCGTATGGGTCTTTGATGATTAGCTGCCTTCTTGAGGCAGAAACTCCTGTGCATTCCTTCCATGGTTGGGAGGTCATTACCGTGGACCAGCAACGTTCACCACTTTCTTCAGCTTCCTTTGCTCTTCTTAGATTGAAGTACAACTGTGCCGACAATCTGGGAAAAATTGTGTCTCAAGGTCTCAAAGAATGGCTAGCTTGGGTGTCACATCCAGTCAAGCTTACTGGATGGGAGGGAATTTAATAACAGAAAGAAAATCAAAAATGTAACTTGAGATCAAATCACAAGTGTGTTTTTAGTGAGAATTTTTAGTCAGCTGTTATGCAATGTTAAGTGAGAAATGTAAACCGTAGAGATTTGAATAGCCTTATTACTTTACCGAACATTGGAAAGCTGAAAACATCTCTTGGGGTATCTAGTGAATGCTGTTACTGCTGAGATTCTATGAATGTTTTCTAATCCCAGAAAGGCTGTACCCAACTCAGTCTCCCTGACT
Organism: Okamejei kenojei; assembly: GCA_035221665.1. Lineage (NCBI taxonomy): Eukaryota > Metazoa > Chordata > Chondrichthyes > Rajiformes > Rajidae > Okamejei > Okamejei kenojei. The sequence goes on from CM069138.1 coordinate 30,518,027, forward strand.
CCTTCAACAGGGCTCCCGCAATCTCCAGGCCTTGCAGCTCTCTGACCTCTTGCTGATTATCATTGCTACAGAACCGCCATATTCTTTCAGATTTCAAGGAATTCCTCTACCACTTCTGTCATTGCACCCCCTCTCTCCTGTTGCAAACCCAAATGTCTTTTTTTCTTGGCTCAGTGTTGAATGGTATTTGGAAACGTTCCAATAAAAAGGCCTGTGGATGTTCTGCTTCATTAAAGATACCAAGTAAATACTAGAGATTATCAGTTGACAAGTGTTCCAACAGGTCAGATTTGAGGTCGGGAGCGAAGCAGAAGAAAACTAGTTAATTTGGTCTTTGAAAAGGGTATTTGATGGAGGGGAAAATAATTTGCTTTATCAGAAAATAACAAGAGGACATTGTCCTCAGAGGTGACATAGATTTGATGGCTAACTGGCTGCATTCTGTGGTGTTATGCTCCTATGGTTCTGGGAAATATTTCAACCATGGCTATTTTCAGTTCTGTGTGGTTACCTACTTGATCAGACTTAAATAATTGAAGCCATTCTTGACAGCAACTATGACTATTCATCAGCTTTTCATTAAAGCGAATAGAACACGGGCTGGGAAATCTATATACACCTGTTGTGTGGATTTCCGTTGAGTGAATAATTGCTTTCAAAAATCTTGGACCCATATAATTGGATCATACTATCAGCAATGAGTTGCTATGTATGGTGCCTTTGACCTTGGTAAACATTCCAAAGTCACTTCAGAGGAAGCTGGCAGAGAGCAGGACCAAGCCACGTGGGTTTAGAGAGCTTTGGCAGGTCAGAGGGGTGTGATGTGCAAATCTGTAAGGATTCAAATAAAACTATACATTTGAAGTGTTAAGTGAGAAATTGATGAATATTAATGGTGGTGCTAATGTTGCGCTATCACTAACTTTCAAGATGCAACATAATTACAAGGCATGATGGGAAAGGTGTTCTGCTGGAGCCAGTATATGATTGTGCAGTTTGAAACATTCACTGTATTTATTGTTTTGTGTTGCTCTAAAGATAGGGGCCTGGAAGGAGCCCTTAGTGCTGAGCTGTTGGGATATCACCTGGAGACCAAGTGTGAGAAAATGTGGAGCCTAATTTTTAGCCAAGGCAAGCCCTTTATTCTACAAAGCGAGGCTACCATTATAAAGTAATTATGGTGCTGAAAGAGATGAGCCATAGAACACAAAAGCCGGGAGAAAGTATATGCCATTTGGCCCCTCAAAATTGTTCTACCATAAGATCAAAGCTGATGCAATCTTGTATTGTATTGTATATTTTTATTATCATTTTTCCTGAGTACTTACATACCCAGAGGAAACGAAAAAACGTTTCTCAACCAGTGTCCATTCAGTGTGTGGTAAAAAATCAATAGAAATAAAAATAAAAAATACATATATCATGAGTTCCAATTGGCAGCGGCACGACAATGGCTCTGCTTCAGTGTGTCCAGGTTGGTGGTTGGTGCGCGATACTTTGGCAGGGGGCTACGTCCGTTTATCAGTCTTATAGCCTGCGGGAAGAAGCTGAGGAGCATCCTGCTGGTTTTGCAGCTGATGCTCCTGTACCTCTTCCCAGATGGCAGGATGGAGAATATGTGATGCGATGGGTGGTAGGGGGTCTTTGATGATGGAGATGGCTCTCCTGATACATCTCTTCCTGTATATGTCCAGCAGGAAAGGGAGTGGAGCACCAATAATCCTGCTGGCGGTCTTCACAATCCTGTCCAGTTGGTGCCGTTTGTACGCGTTGCAGCTCCCGAACCAGGAGGTGATGCCGTAGGTTAATGTGCTCTCAATTGTCCCCCTATAAAAACTTCGTAGGTGTGCAGTGGGGAGACCTGCTTTCCGTAGTCTTCGGAGAGGGTGTAGTCGCTGCTGGGCTCTCTTGACCAGTGCTTGGTGTTGGTCGTGAACGTCAGGTCATCTGATAGGAGTCCTAGGAACTTCACACTGCTGACCCTTTCCACATCAGCTCCATCGATGTGCAGAGGTGAATGGCGTTGTTCTCCCGCCCTCCTTAAGTCAACCACCATCTCCTCCGTTTTTCCCATGTTGAGAATGAGGTTGTGGGATTTGCACCATCCTGTGAGCAGCTCCACCTCCATTCTTACGCCGACTCATCATTGTCACTGATGAGACCCACCACTGTTGTGTCATCAGCGAACTTGTTGATGAAGTTGTTGTTGAGTCTAGCAGTACAGTCGTGTGTAAGCAGACTAAACAGCAGGGGGCTTAGGACACAGCCTTGGGGTGAGCCAGTGCTCACAGCTATGGTTTTTGATGTCCTACTGCCCACCCTGACAGTCTGCTGCCGTTGCGATAGAAAGTTCAGGACCCAGTTACATGTGCCAGCATCAACCCCCAATAACTCCAACTTCTCCACCAGCTGCTGCGGAATGATTGTGTTAAAAGCAGAGCTGAAGTCTATGAAGAGGATCCTGGCATAAGTATTTTTCCGATCAAGCTGTGGCGGTACGAGGTTCAGTGTTGTTGAGACTGCGTCCTCTGTGGATCGGTTGGCTCTGTAGGCAAACTGCAGTGGGTCTAGGTCGGCTATTTTTGATATGCTGCATAACCAGTCGCTCAAAACACTTCATTACTATGGGTGTTAGAGCCACTGGTCGAAAGTCATTATGGCAGGCTGGGTTTGGTTTCTTCGGGACAGGAACGATGGTGGCACTCTTAAGACAGTTGGGCACTACTGCCTGGCTTGGCCTCTATGTCACTTTCTTGGCTTACTCTTTGACACCCTGTACTTAAATGGCTGCCTTTTGCCAGCTTGGATATATTCATTGATCATCTATTCAGTTCTCTGGGGTAGAGAATTCAAAAGATTCATGACTCTTGACAGATTAACTCCTCCTCATCTCTATCTTAATCGTTGATTCCTTTATCCTGAAACTATACCCCCAAATGGTAGACACCCGTGATAGGCAAACACCTTCCTGCTACCCACCCTGTCAACCCCCTCAGTGTTTGTTTCAGTAAGATCACCTCTGACTCTACTATACTCCAATAAGTAACGATCCAATCTCACAGCCTGCTCCAACTTTTTTTCATTTAACTCCTTTATTTTACCAATCGAACCTATGAATCATTGCAGCTGCAATTAAATGAAGACTGAATGCCGTCAACAGTAAACTTTGCCCCAGAAACTTCAAAGCAGGAATGGTCAGAGTCGAGCCTTACTGTATATTATCACCTTTATTGAGTGTTAATTTTATGTAATTGAGTGTTCATTCAATTAATTCTGACTTGAAAGAAACTAGTCATGAATCCTATGTGGTGCAGATTGGATGTCTTCCATCCCACTAGTTATATTTGAAAATGGGAACATTTTCCCTCACTGTCAATAGTTCGAGGGGATAGGATAACCGAAGGATTTAACATCAGTGGTGGGGTGAAGAACTTTGAAAACAAAGATGACATGGGTGTCAACTCTCCGAAGGTTTAGATTTATTATCGTCACGTGTACCTAGGTACGGTGAAAGCTTTGTTCTGCATGCTATCCAAGAGAGATCAGATATAATGTACATAACATAACATAACATAAATACAATCAAGTCAAGCATAAATACAATAGATAGTGCAAACTGAAAGATACAGAGTGCAGAATATAGCTCTCGGCATTGTAATGCATCCGTTCCATAGACAAAGTCCAATACCCACAATGGGGTAGCAGAGAATTGAACAGTACCCTAGCTTATGGAAGATCGTTCAGAAGCCTGATAACAGAGGGGACCAAGCTTTTCCTGAATCCAGTGCACGCTTTCAAGCTTCTGTACCTCTGCCAGATGGGAGCAGGGAGAAGGAGGAATGGCCGAGGTCAAACCTCCCTCAGTGTTTATGTTTCAATAAGATCACCTCTGATTCTACCAGTGGAACGTCCTTGATTATGTTGGCTGCTTTTCCAAGGCAGCGTGAAATGTAGATGGAATCAATAGTGTGGAGCTTAGTTAAAAATGACTGCTTTAACAATAGAGGCACAGAACACAAAAACGTGGCAGTTTTAAATATTTATAAAGTACCGTTTAAAACCTCAGTTGATGTTTTTTAGGCACCACATTTAAACAGGAATGTACCTGGACCTTGAAGTTGTGGGATAGATTTACTGGAAATGGGTAGGGATGAGAATTTCAATGGCATGGAAAGATTGTAGAAACCACCTATCGCCAACCACAGATACTGCCTGCCTACTGATTACTTCCAGTTTATAGCTTTCATAGTATTGGAGAAACTCGTTTTCTCTCATAATGTGGACTTGACAAAGATTTTCAAAATTATGAACCCAGGGCTGATAGCCAGATTGCATAGACCAAAACCAAACTCCATCCTCAATACTAGCCTTGAAACACAAGCCATATCTCTGATCTTCCCATTTCAGATCCTTGAATGATACTATCTGGAATGAATCCATTGTGGCATTTGTAGCTGTATCAGCACTTATGAAAGAGCCATCCAGTTAGCTCCACTTTTCTCTCTCATAGCTATCAAAGAGCAGAGCCAACATTGTGGATGCACAGACAATGAATGCATTTAAAACTAAGATATATCGACTTTTTGGTCACAATGAAAATTGGGAATGTGATGATAGGGCAGGAAACTGATTTGAGCAGAATGTCAGGCACAACCTAATGAACTGTGGAACAAGCTCAATAAAGCCTACACCTATTTCTTATCTTATTGTAATAACAACGTGGGCCTATAAAATAATGTGTCCAAAGTAAGTGACTAGAGTATTACAATACTGAAACAAATGCACAGCACAAAAAAAGAGGTGTTGGGGATAATTGATCAAAAACATTGAGATTTTTATGCTTCACCTGAAAAGATTGTTTGGATCATATTACCTCATCTCTTCAGAGAAGGTGGTAAAAAGCGAGGTAAAGTGATCCAACAATGCTTTCAGTTTAATCGATTATCTGTGTACACTCTTTCTAAGCTAATATATTCCATCCATTGCGGGCAACATGGTCTGCTCTACATTTGAAACACAAAATGCAGATATGATAATAGTACTATATTTTGTTCATTGCAACATCCAGCTTCTATTTGATTGTTTTTGTACTTCATTCTTCATGTCTGACCCAACCAGATTAATATAGTAGGGTAGAATAGTGGGTTTGGATAAAATGGGCTAAAGGATCTGTGTTACTGTGCTGTACACCTCTATAACTGAAGTGGATGTTCTCTTCTAATCCAACAGATAAAGTGAATGGCCCCCGGCAGTTGATGACGAAGGGTATTGCGCTGATTTTTATTGGGCACATCAACTTCATCATTGGAGCAATTGTCCATGGTACAATCCTCAGGCACATTTCAAAGCCCAAGGACCATCTGACGATAGAGTATTCAGTGGCCAACATATTTTCTGTCATCTCTGGTTTGTTGGTGAGTCCTTTTGTTTGCTTTATCATGGCAGTGATTTATCTTCCTGCATGGTGTACAGTTACATTTCGTGGGTGAATAAAGCAATGCCAATACCAAGAATTGATTTCCTACGGTCTTGTGAAATGTTTTCATGATCCTAATATGTCAGAATTGATTAAAGCCAGTGTTTTCATTGACTTAGGAAAAATATGGGCTGACTATGTATGAACACAGCTGTAATTTCTACACAGTGAAACCAAAATGTATAAAAATGGCCGTTAACAAAATCTGACAATGTGCACTTTAACCAAATGTGAAATGTTCTATTACAAATTTTAAATTGTGGAGCAGAGAGGCAAATAAATAAATGATGGGTTTTTATCCTGAACATTATGGAGGGCACTGTGTATGGTTTTAATCTGTATTGTATGATTTACTTGGAGAGGAAGCAAAACAAAGTTCTTGACTGTATCTTGACACGTGACAATAATAATCCACTATCCATACTGGTTCTTGTACAATGAGCAAACCATTTGGAAGCAGGAGTAGTCATTATTGATCGTGTGAATGATTAATAGACAATAGTTGCAGGAGTAGGCTATTCGGCCCTTCGATCCAGCACTGCCATTCACTGAATCCATCATCCACAATCAGTACCCCATTCCTGCCTTCTCCCCATATCCCTTGACTCAGCTATCTTGAACTCTAACTCTCTCTTGAAAGCATCCAGAGAATTTGCCTCCACTGCCCTCTGAGGTAGAGAATTCTACAGATTCACAACTCTCTGGGTGAAAAAGGTTTTCCTCATCTACATTCTAAATGGCTTACCCCTTATTCTTAAACTGTGGCCCCTGGTTCTGAACTCTCCCAAACATCGGGAACATGTTTCCTACCTCTAGCATGTCCAATCCCTTAACAATCTTACATGTTTCAAAAAGATCCCCTCTCATCCTTCTAAATTCCAGTGGATACAAGCCCAGTCATTCCATTCTTTCAACATATGACAGTCCTGCCATCCTGGGTATTAACCTCGTCAACCTACGCTGCACTCCTTCAATAGCAAGAATGTCCTTCCTCAAATTTGGAGTCCAAAACTGCACACAATCCATGTGTTCTCACCAGGGCCCTGCACAACTGCAGAAGGACCTCTTTGCTCCTCTTGTTATGAAGGCTTTCTTCACTGCCTGTTGTAGCTGCATGCTTACTTTCAGTGACTGATGTACAAGGACACCCAGATGTTGTTGTACTTCCCCTTTTCCTAACCTGACAGCATTCAGATAATAATCTGCCTTCCTGTTCTTGCCACCAAAGTGGATAACCTCACATCTATCCACTTTAAACTGCATCTGCATCCTCAGAGCATCCTCTTCACAGTTCACACTGCTACCCAGTTTTGTGTCATCTGCAGATTTGCTAATGTTGCTTTTAATCCTTTCATCTAAACCATTAATGTATATAGTAAATACCTGTGGTCCCAGCACTGAGCCTTGCAGTACCCCTCTAGTCACTGCCTGCCATTCTGAAAGGGACCCGTTAATCCCTACTCTTTGTTTCCTGTCTGCCAAACATTTTTTTATCCATGTCAGCACTACCCCCAATACCATGTGCCCTAATTCTTCCCACTAATCTCCTTTGTGGGACCTTATCAAATGCTTTTTGAAAGTCCAGGTACACTACATCCACTGGCTCTCCCTTGTCCATTTTCCTAGTTACATCCTCAAAGAATTCCAGAAGATTAGTCAAGCATGATTTCCCCTTCGTAAATCCATGTTGACTCGGACCGATCCTGCTATTGCTATCCAAATGTGCCGCTATTTCATCTTTTATAATTGACTCCAGCATCTTCCCCACCACCGATGTCAGGCTAACTGGTCTATAATTCTCTGTTTTCTCTCTCCCTCCTTTCTTAAAAAGTGGGATAACATTAGCTACCCTCCAATCCACAGGAACTGATCCTGAATCTATAGAACATTGGAAAAAGATCACCAATGCATCCACGATTTCTGGAGCCACCTCCTTAAGTACCCTGGGATGCAGACCATCAGGGCCTGGGGATTTATCAGCCTTCAGTCCCATTAGTCTATCCAACACCATTTCCTGCCTAATGTGAATTTGCTTCAGTTCCTCCATCACCCTCTGTCCTCTGGCCACTAGTACATCTGAGAGATTGTTTGTGTCTTCCTTAGTGAAGATGGATCCAAAGTACCTGTTCAATTCATCTGCCATTTCTTTGTTCCCCATAATAAATTCACCTGTTTCGGTCTCCAAGAGACTCACATTTGTCTTAACTATTTTTTTTTCCTCTTCACATACCTAAAGAAGCTTTTACTATCCTCCTTTATATTCTTGGCAAGCTTACCTTCGTACCTCATCTTTTCTCCCCGTATTGTCTTTTTAGTTATCTTCTGTTGCTCTTTAAAAGTTTCCCAATCCTCCGGCTTCCCGCTCATCTTTGCTATGTTATACTTCACTTTTATTTTATATTCTCCTTGACTTCCCTTGTCAGCCACTTACTCCCCTTAGAATATTTCTTCCTCTTTGGAATGAACTGATCCTGCACTTTCTGTATTATTCCCAGAAATACCTGTCATTGCTGTTCCGCCGTCATCCCTGTTAGGGTATCTTTCCAGTCAACTTTGGCCAGCTCCTCCCTCATGCCTCTATAGTCCCGTTTGCTCAACTGTAATACTGACACTTCCCATTTTCCCTTCTCCCTCTCACATTGTAGATTAAAACTTATGGTCACTACATCCTAATGGATCCTTTACCTTGAGTTCTCTTATCAAATCCTGTTTATTAGACAACACTAAATCCAGAATTGCCTTCTCCCTGGTAGGCTCCAGTACAATCTGCTCTAAGAATCCATCTTGGAGGCATTCTACAAACTCCCTTTCTTGGGGACCAGTACCAACATGATTTTCCCAGTCTACCTCCATGTTGAAATCTCCCAATAACCATTGTAGCATTACTTTTGCTACATGCCAATATTAAGTATTTATGTCTACTTGCATCCTATCTCCATGCTACAGTTGGGGGTCTGTAGATAGCTCCAATTGGGGTCTTTTAACCCTTACAATTCCTCTATTCTATCCATATTGACTCTACATCTTCTGACTGTATGTCACCCCTTGCAAGGGACTGAATTTCATTCCTTACGAACAGAGCTACCCCACCCCCTCTGCCCACCTGTCTGTCTTTTCGATAGGACGTATACCCCTGAATATTCAGTTCCAGCCCTGGTCCTCTTGCAGCCATGTCTCTGTAATTCCCACAACATCAAACTTGCCAATCTCTAACTGAGCCTCAAGCTCATCCACTTTATTTTTTATACTCCGCGCATTAATATACAAAACTTCAACTTCAGTATTCATCTCCCCTCTCACACCGTACTCTCTTATCCCTTTTTGAACTTTCCTTCCCATTAATTCGGGAGTCTTTTGTAACTTTTCCTGTACTCACTTCACCTTTAACTCCATCCTTATACTCCCAATTTGGGATCGTATGTGCACACAATCCGTAACCAACAGATACCTAGGAGTGGCAAACTTGACCACTGACACCCATGAACGTTAACTGCCCTTTCTTGTATTTTTGGCTGTGGGTTTGCATTATATTAGCAGAGGTCTCCTGGCAAGACTTACCAGAGGTACGTTGCAAGGTTAACTGCTTGAGAGAATCCAGGGGTTCAGGAATACATGTACATCTGTGTATTTGTATCCACAAATTGTGGTTGAGGTTCTTCAGGCTCTGACATAATTGCTTCAAATCTCTAGGCTTGACTAATTTTTGCTTCCTTTTTAAATCCTACAGAGTATTGCAACTGGAATAATTGCTATCTTAGTCTCCAGAAACCTCCTCAAAATAAAGCTGGTAAGTGGTTACATGTTTCCTGTGCATTCTGGCATTTTATGAAGGTGTGATGTTGATTCTGTGTATCCCAATCGCAGTAACTGACGTTGTGCAACATTCTGCTGTTTGAATAACGTTTGGGCTCCTAGATCGTTGACTAGTCAGATGAGTTAATGTTCTTATCTCTACTACAGACTGCTGCAAAGCAATAGCCTCTTATTACTTTAATAACAAGCTACTCCTTAACGATGAATTAGTTCCCTGTTGTCGAGTTAAAGTATATCATTGTTTTGATGTGTGTTTACTTTTAGATTTGAGAAGGAAGGACTGATTAGGTATGATAAAGTGTGTGTTCCAAATTTGTCAACTGCTTAAAAACTCTGATTGTTCCAGTAATCCATTCTGATCAGATTGTCTCTCCAAACAGTGTGTAATCTTTGCTGATGTAGACACTGTGGCCGCCCTCGGTACCAGAGTTGGTTCTTCTTTCTCTTGGTGAACTTTGGCACTTTCTTTTCATTTCCTGTCTATCAGCCAGTCGTATCATTTCTTATTCCTCCCTCCCAACTTTGCTAAATCCCTGCTACTTTTCTTCTCTCATACAACCAATCCAGCCTAATATCACAATCTTACCACTTCCCACAAAGTCCCTACACTTCTTTCACCTCAGCTACACGCATCTCTGCCTCTGTGCCTATTTTATAACCAGCACCTGATATCTCACCCAACCCTCCAGATAACCAATCGAGCCTAAAGTCAAAATCTTATCCTCTCCCCCCCCCCCCCCCCCCCCCCCCCCCTCGCCTACATTTATTTCAGCTCATAGCTACACCCTTTCTGTCTCTGACTGGCCTATTACCAGAACCTGATATCTTGCCCAAACACTTATCTTTAATCTTCTGACAATGACTCGGTGCTCTCTTCCATTGAATCAATGAGTCAGTTTACTTGCCATATACAGCCTTGAGCTGGAAACAACACAGAAAACATTGACAAAGGTGTTGCCAGGACTCGAGGGCCTTAGTTATGGGGAGAGGTTGGCCAGGCAAGGACTTTATTCCTTGGAGTATTGGGAACTGAGGGGTGATGTTAGATGTGTATAAAATGAGGGCAATAGTTAGGTTTAGTGCACATGTTTTTTTCAAAGCATTTGGAATCAACAAATGGAGGCATGGGTTTAAGGTGAGAGGGGAAAGATTTCATGGGAGCCTGATGGGCAACTCGCCTGGAAAACCTCGAGCTGGATCGACCGTCCACGTTGAAAACGCGAGCTGGATCGACCACGCACACGCACACACGGCCAAAGTCACACCTTTAGCGCACACTTCTTTACTTCATCTTCCATCTTGAGACCACCTCTCTCCATTGTCGTCCCTCTCAGCCTCTCGAGCTTTCTGACATCCGTCTGATTTGGCTGAAATTGCAGACGAAGATTGGTGCATCCCATAAACAAACATAGCCTTTTCTTTGAGTGACAAACAGAACTATACAGGGTATTCCGGCTGTGTCCTAACCGATGTTTTATAAAACTATACGATAACCTCCTTGTTATTTTATTGTATGTTCCTGGTTAATTGTCAAATATCCTATATGCCTTCTTCAGTGCCTTTTCTACTTGTCCTGCAGCCCTCAATTATACTTGGAGTTGTTAGTTAATATTCCTTTGGGTTCTACCATTCATTATGTCTTCCTGTTATTGTGTATGTCCTCACAAAGTGCATCAAGATTACTTGTCACACTTATCAGGATTAAATTCCATCTGCCATTGTTCTGCCCATTTTGCCAACTAATTGATATCAACATTTAGCCCAAGACCATCCCTCCCCCTATCATCAACAACAACACTGATTTTGTTCTGGCTGTGTTTGTTGAGGAGGGATCATTTCTAATTGAATTTATGATGGGCCACTTATTGGAGTTCAGTTGTGTAATGGGCTTGTTGAACTTCTGCCTTTATTTCCACAGCACTGGGGGCTGATGTTAAGTTCTCTGCTAAATTCGTTGATGTCTTTGGCTTGCACGGCTGGACTATTTCTCGCTGTTGTGCTAACGATATCTCAAGGAGGCAAGAACCTGATTTCTGGTTGCAATTCTACAATGGTGCCAGCTATTCCCAGCAAGTCAATGACGACGAACAACTGTCCCTTTGATACAACCCGAATCTATGTAAGTAATAATTCCTGCTGCCTTTAAGAGGATAATGGGGAAAAAGTTGTCTTACCCACCAAACCTACTCCATTGTAAGGCTTTGTTTGGGGGGATTCAGTATGTCGCCGAATACTCCCACGCTGCAAGCGCTATTGAATTGCTACTGGAGTTAGCGACACTAGTTCTCCCTTCTCCACTGGTCCATGGAGAAGGGCGGCCGGACGTGCCCGTCCCTGTCCGCTGGCGGCCCCGGACTTGCAGCCAGCGTGGGGGGCAAAGTCCCTCTCCAGTTCCCCAGTCCCTGCCACCTCTCTACTGCCATCTAGACCATTGACTGCCGCTTCTTTGCGGGAACTGCTGCCCAGCGATTCCCGTCGCTGCACCCACTGAGGCCGGAGCTCCGGATCTGTGGAGAATCGCCCCTGCTCTACACAGTGAGTGGGACCCGAATCCCTCGGCATCTTCACAGGTCACAGAGCGACCTCGGTGAGCGTCCGCTGCGCCTCTCGCTTTTTCCAGTGGCTGTCTTCTGGTCCCGCCGGTGCCGGATAGCAGGTGCAATTCTCCACACACCCGGAGCTCCGGCCTCGGTCGGCGCAGCGACGGGAATCGCTGAGCAGATGGGACTAATTCAGGATTAATTTCTGTGGCGTATGACTCTATGACTTTAATTGTTTTCTATGAAAGTACAATGGAGTTGTATGAAGATATAGAAAAGGTTCCAAAATTAATACCATCCGAAGGTGACAAGCACAAAGCCCTCCAAAATACATTTAATAAACATCCAACACAGTGACCCCACCACATTCCTCACTGTAATGGAAGGCAAAAAAAAAAGTTCAAATATCTTCCCTTCTATGCTCTCCTGCCGTCGGGGCCTCGAGCCCTCCATAGACGGGCCGATCTTCACACCCGTAGCCGGTGGTGTTTGGGCCCTCCTCATCGGGGCGATCAGTTCCTGCATCGGGGTGGGGGGGGATGTCAGCTCCCCTGATCGAACCCCGGGTCGGAGCTAGTCGAGCCTTTCCGTCATTGGAACTTCCCGACTCGGCCTCTCCTGAGACTGCGAGCTCTTGATGGTAAGTCCGCAGGCCGCGGCTGGAGCATTCTTAGGCAAGAAATCAGCTCTGATGTTAAGTCCACGCCCCACGGTGGGGCTCAGGTCAGTCCGAGGAGGCCTCCAGCTCCATCAATGGTGGCGGCAGAGCGACCGGAGATGCGACCCGGAAAACAATCGCATCTCCGGCAAGGTAAAAAACTGAAAACAAAGTTTTCCCCTACCCCCTCCCTCTTCCCTCTCTCTCTCCCCCCCCCCCACCCCCACCCACATAAAACAAACCAGAGAACGTTTACACTAACTTTTAACACACACTAAAAATAAAAAAAAGACAAAAAAATAGGCAGACTGTTGACGGGGCTACCAATCGTGCGGTGCCTCTGGTGATGAAATAATCAGTATACGAGAATTAGTTCTTTGGAGTGCTTTGTCTGGTCTGATGATTCTCTTCTTTGCCCATTTCCAGGACACCACACTGTCCTTATGGATCCCATCGATAGTGCTGTCAACAGTGGAGGGAATCCTCTCCATATGTTGCTTTGTGGTGTCAATGATTCTTCGTGGGATTGGCCCCTGTGCACAGAATGACATGGTGGACCGGGTGAGTCGGGTTGAAGGCTATGGAGGGGTGGGATAGGGCAGAGGATTTGGGAGCAGAGAATGTTATATATTTATGTTTATTTTAACTGTAGGTAGTGGAGGAAGTATGGCCTCACTCAAGAGACAAATGCTGTCATTGCACTTGCATCTTGTCTATTTTACTCCACACTGTCTAAATTATATTCCTCATACTATTACACACAGTGTGGGAGGTGAGAGCACAATATTATATTTGAATGTAACTTTGTTAAGTAAATGACACCGTGCCTACAGATCTTATCTGTTCTGCCTAAATTTTAAAAAACTTTGTCCGGAATCTTACTTTTGTAAATCTATGTTGTGAAACAGATCAAGGAAGAAGATCCAACAAAAGGGAAGAAATACAGAGAACTGGAAACTTACAAACTCATCACTGGCAGCCGAGAAATTCAGCTGTAGAAACGTGGGTGAGTGAAGTGGCTTTCCTCTTCAGTCAGACAATTTACTGAAGTTACTTGAGGATCTAACCAACATTGCAAACTCTATTTACAGAACATGGTGTGCTGCAAGGCTCCGTGCTAGGACCCAAGTTATTTACAATAAATATTAATGATTTAGACAAAGGAATTAAATATAACATCTCCAAATTTGCAGAGGACACAAAGCTGGGTGGCAATGTGAGCTGTGTAGGGGATGCTATGAGGATGCAGGATGACTTGGATAGGTTGGGTGAATGGGCAGATGTATGGCAAATGCAGTTTAATGTGGATAAATGTGAGGGTATCCACTGGTCACAAGAACAAGAAGCAGATTATTAACTGAATGGTGTCAGATTAGTAAAAGGGGAGGTGCAATGAGACCTAGGTGTCCTTGTACATCAGTCTCTGAAAGTAAGCATGCAGGTACAGCAGGCAGTGAAGAAAGCTAATGGCCCGTTGGCCTTCATGGCGAGAAGATTTGAGTATAGGAGCAAGGAGGTCCTACTGCAGTTGAGCAGGGCCCTGGTGAGACCGCACCTGGAGTATTGTGTGCAGTTTTTATCTCCTAATTTGAGGAAGGACATTCTTGCTGTTGAGGGAGTGCAGTGTGGGTTCGCCAGGTTACTTCCCAGGATGCGGGACTGACATATGAAAGAATGAATCGACTGGTCTTATGCTCAATGGAATTTAGAAGGATTAGAGGGGATCTCATAGAAATATATAAAATTCTTAAGAGATTGGACAGGCTAGATGCAGAAAAATGTTCCTGATGTTGGGGGAGTCCTGAACAAGGGTCACAGTTTAAGAATCAGGGGTAGGCCATTTAGAACTGAGATGAGAAACCTTTTTCAGCCAGAGAGTTGTGAAACTGTGGAATTCTCTGCCACAGGAGGCAGTGGAGACCAATTCAATGGATGTTTTCAAGAGAGAGTTGGGTATTGCTCTTGGGGCTAATGGAATCCAGGGATATGGGGAGAAAGCAGAAACAGGGTACTGATTGGCCTACTCCTGCATCTATTTTCTATGTTTCTGTTTCTAACATGGAACATGACCTTTGGCCTGCAATGTCTTTGCCAAATAAACTATCCCTTTTGCCCACACATGATTCGCATCCCTCCGTTTGCTCTTTAGCTATGTGCTGATCTACAACAGTCTTAAACACCACCCTTGTATCTGCGTCCACCCCAATCTCTGGCACCACATTGCAGCTACTGATGATTATGTAAAACTAAACTGCCCCACACATCTCCTTCAAACTTCACACATCTCCTTTAGCTACCCCCTTCCCCCCCCCCCCCCCCCATTGATTCCTTTGATTCCCTTGATTCCGTTCGCCCTAAGAGCTATATCTAACTCTTTCTTAAAAACATCACAATGCTGTTAAAGGTCTTGCCATTAACTGAAAACCTCTGCCTTACTCTTAACCTCCCAAAGCCCAACATCTCACACTTGCAAGATTTGTTTCCCTGAATGAATCTAAATTTGGGGTGGGATTGTGTAAGAAAATAGCATTGAATTAAAAGATCAACTATGATCTTATTGAGTAGGCTTCAGGCTTGTGTGACATGCTCCTATTCTTGTTCATCGTCCACCCTCCTTGTGAACTTGTGCTTTGGGAAACTTTCAAGGTTCTAGCTATCTTCCAACTTCACTTGCAGTGTTGTCCTGAGGAATGAGATAGGAAAACGTCTGTGTCCATCACACCGGGGGCAAAACGATGGTTACAACTGATGGAGCTTCTTCCCTTTCCCCTCTTTTGATCATATTGCGACCCCCTGGTTCTGTAGAGGGTTTGGCTCTGCAAATGGCAGTGTGTACCACAGGGAGCAAGATGATATTAGAGGTGGCATCACCCCAAGATGTGCCTTTGTTACTATTGTTTTTTGTAGGATTGCCGTAGAGAGGCAGGCTGGAAATAAAATGCGGAACAGGAGTAATGGTCAAGTGGAATGCAGATGTGCTTACTGTGCATCCCTTGCTTCACCACGATACTCCTCATTGTCTGGATGATCAATTTACTACATACTGTGTTGTACAATTGTTTTAATGTGAGGGATGTGGACATAGACGTTCCTGTACATGAAAATCTCACACTTGCTATCTTTCAAGTTAAATATTTTTGCACCTTATCAAAAGTCCAGTATCCCATTTCCTCAGTACAACACTAGAGTGCCAACCTGAATAATGTGGCACAGGTTTTAAACACGCAACTCTCCAACATAGGATTAGCAAAGGCCCGGGCTTCCCTCACCAGAGCTGCTTTGAATGTACTTTTCACACCTTTTTGTTTTCCAGTTGATGTAGGTAACGTGCTTTCACTGACCCTGGGAGCGGTGGGGCTTACACACAGTTGCTGAAACAAGCCTGTAATTTGTTGGTGGTAGCTGAGGGCATTGTTTTTCTCAATGGAAAAATATCAATGGCTATGTAATTTCCGGTTTTGACTTCTTGTGTAGAACTGTTGTGCCCTAACTGTAGGAGGTATAACTCCTGTCCCATCACCTCCTCCCTCACATCTGTCAAGGACCTCAGCAGCTTTTCCAGATGAGGAACAGGTTCATATGCACCTTTTCTAACCTCAACTTCTGCATTGGGTGCTCTTGATGTGGCCTCCTTTACATCGGTGAGAATAGGTGTGGACTAGGTTACTGTTTTGCCGAACATTTGTGCTTGGCCTGCTGGATCTCTCAGTTGTTAACTATTTAAACTCCCCTTCCCATTCCTGACATTTCTGTCCTGGGTCCCCTCCATTGTCAGAGTGAGGCCACACACACACTGGAGGAACAGCACCTCTCATAACACTTGGATAACTTGCAACCCCACTGCATGAGCATTAAATTCACCAATTTTGGGTAACCCCATCCCCTTTTTCGACCCACTTTCCTGTGCCCCACCTATTTCTCCAAGGTTCCCACCCCCCCCCCCCCCCACTCTGCATCTGTGGGGAGTGAAGCAAAGCTACATTTCATGTCAATATCTTCTAATCAGAAGTTTTTGAATGAAAGAACATAAAAGATTGGAGAAAGAGCAGGCCGTTTGACTCCTCAAACCTGCTGCATCAGTCATCAAGATCATGGTTGATAAAGACTGGACCCAAGTATAGATTTTAGTCGTGCCACGAACTGCCAAAGATCCTTAGTTCAACTTGCTCACTGTTCAATAACCAATCAATGACTCCCTAATTCTATCTGCTCTAACCTTCATGACCAACCTTATCTGTAGGACTTTATCAAAAGCAGTCTGGAAATCCAAATACATCACATCGTTGGTTCCACACTTATTGATGCAATTAGTCATATCATCCAAGTACTTGGGGAAATTAATTTAATCAAATATCCATGCTATTGGAATCAATATGGTTATTTTTTTCATGATATTCTGTTATTACAAGAGGTCAGTTGTTTCCTCCTTTTTTTAAATTGTGGGATCACATTTGCAATCCTTTAACCACAATGAACAATTCTGGAATAACCAAAGCATTCATCATCTCTATTGCCACCTCTGTCAAAACACTGGGATGTAGTTACTAGTTTGCAGTGATTTATTGGGTTTTAATTCCACCAATTTATACATTTTTTTCATTTCTATCTTAAAGGGATAAAAGTCATTAACCTAAATCGTTGACTCTGTTTCTCTCTCCACAGATTTTGGCTGATCCACCAAATGTTTCCAGCATTCTGTTCACACCAGATTTGCAGCAAATTTTCATGTTTGTACAGTTTTTTGGAGGTTAATTGTTAATGATGGTTCTTGAAAAAACAATACTACATTAGAAAATTTTAAAGGGGATAATAGGTTTTTAATGAATATCTATTAAAATATCTATTAGTTTCCTTTTACTCTTTTTAAACATTTTTTTAAATAACCCATGGATTAGACATTGTCATTAAAGTCCAAGAATCAAACATCAGCATGGCTATTCAAGTATTCTTTAAATCGCTGTCACTTTGAAGCCTATGAATGCCTCTAATTATTCAGTAATATTGATCCTTGATGAATTACCATTGTATTTTATAGATTTTTGTCTGTAATTTTGTGATTTATTTTCCTTCCCCATCCTCATTAATTCCACATCTCTCTCCCCTCCCTTTTCTTGCTCCCCTACACCCCATTATGTTTTTTTTCCCCCATTGTGTGTTAAAGCAGGATTTGTGGTGTTCCTGTTGTGGTATTTATCTTTCATCACAGCAACATTTGCCATGGTACTTGCATAGTAGGGCAAATGTAACTAAGCTGCAGTAATTTGGAATCTTTTCAGTTGTCAGGGAACTGTAGTATGGCATTCTCAGTGCTGAGTTAAGATGGCAAGAATGTTTTCCAATTATTGAGATTCCTCCTTGGTGTTGGGGATTTTGTCTTTATTGCAAGAAACATAGATTACCTGGGGAAGTGGTCCTCATTGTAATTGTATAAGGGTTCGGGGAAACTAAACCTGGTGGGGTAAGTAAAGTTTGGTCTCTGCACCTTGGAGTCAGTGCGGTATCGATTCACTGGTTTGTTTCCTGGGATGAGAAGAAATCGACTACAGGTAGGATTAATCTGTGATCTAATGGAGCTAACTTCTATGGGGGATTGACATGGTTCATCTGCGACTCCCTAAAATTATTCCTTTTAAGAAAAGTTAATGAGTCACCCTGCTAGAGCTTTGGGCTTGCTTGATGAGGGTGTTATTAAGAAGTGGGCGAACAGGTTTCTGGGATTCGTGTCTGCTGATTTGGATAATCAAGGTGGGTAAAATAATTCCAGGGCAGGGAGGAAAAATGAACACATATGAGCGGGGTGGTGAAAAGTGTACATACAACAGTTCCACTTCATCACAGACTTAGAGCAAAGAGTAAAACATTTCCAAAGATGATGCCCAAGATGTGAGGTTTATTTGACTTTATGAAATTTAATTTAAAGTCAGCCTTTTATACAAAGCAGAAGCAGGTATTAAATGTTGGTTCTGTTTACTTTTGTGTTGCGCATGTACAGTTAATACAAGTCATTGTATGCCTATATTGTATTAAATGTCACTTTTATTATCTTTCAAATAAAGTTTGCTGATAGATTTTCTCTGCGTTTCATGTTTTGCATTGTTTGATTTTGGGCTTAATGCCAAGACTAAATTAATTATCTTCCACATTAAACTGCCAGTGCTTTTTATATGCATTCATAGGGTGCTGGAGATAATGGCAAGGCCAGGATTTATTGCTTATCCTTGAATGCTTTTGAACTGAGTGTCAGCCATATTAATGTGTTTCTGGCGTCATTTCTGCTGGACAGCTGCAGGTGACAAACTTCCCCCTCCCTAATAGATGTTACTGAACTGAATATATTTTTAAGGCATGCAGTAATTTTCTCATCACCATAAGTGTTGATTATTTCTCCATGCAGATATATTTAATTAGCTGGATTTTAATTCAGTTGCTGTGGAAGTATTTGAATATATTCTTGAATTATTAGTCTATACCTTTAATCTAGTGAAATAACTACTCGCCCCTATGTCTGTGTGTGAGAGGTGTGGATCTAAGTAATGTGAAGTGAAATTTACGTTAAAACTTCAGAAAAGCAAGTAGTTGAGTTCAGATGAAAGATTCCAGACCTAAAATATTAACCGTTTCTCTGCCTGATCTGTCGAGTGTCTCCAGTATTTTTTAAGTATTCAAATTGTACTAACTAGTAAGGCTTCAGAATTACTATCTATGTGTATCATGCGTCATAAGTCATAAAACATGGAAGCAGGCCCTTCAGCCCACCAAGTCGGTGTCAACCATCAACTACCCATTTAAACTTATCCTACCATAATCTCATTTATTTATTCATCCCACATTCTGAATAATTTGCCACAGATTCTACCACTAGCCTACTCAAATGGGGCAAATATTAACACTATATTAACCTATAGATCTGCACATCTTTGGGATGTGGGAGGAAACTGGAGCACTGCAGGGGAAACCCACGCGGTCATAATGAGAAGGTGCAAACGCCACACAGGCAGCATTGGAAGTCAGGATTGAATGAATTGAGTGAGTGGGCAAGAACATGGATGATGAAATAGCACATGAAAGGATTTGTAGTTACCTGGTTTGTACAAAACAGAAAAGCAGTATACTTGTAAACAGTGAGAGTTTGTTTCACAGACTCAGGATAAGTAAGCTACTTAGAAGTGAAAAGGAGAACTGCCTTCGCTAAGAGATTGATGATCCTTTGGAATTCACTCCCCCAGAGGGCGGTGGAGCCTTTGTCATTGAGCTCTTTCAAAATAGAAATGGAAACATTTCCTGGAAATTAGAGGACTCGAGAGAAAATGGTGTTGAGGTAGATCAGTCATGATCTTGATGAATGGTGAAACAGGCTTAAGAGCCAGATGGTCTATTCCTGCTCCAATTTATATTGACTCTAGAAATGCACTTTGACCTTTTACAAAGGGTGGCAGAAATGTAGGACACTAACTGCTGCTCGATCAATGGAAAAATTCAATTTGTTCTCTAATAACAGATGTTGTAAATGCAGTTTGTTTTGATGGTAGGAAGGTGATTTAGTTTTTTTTTTCCCCCTTAAACTGTAAGGTCTGAAGCCTTGGATAGACACAAAATGCTGGAGTGACTCAGCGGGGCAGGCAGCATCTCTGAAGAGTAAGGAATGGGTGATGTTTTGGGTCGAGACGCTTCAGACTCAAGGTCTGAAGCCTTCCTGTGCACTCGAGCATTGATTTCTATGAATGAAGTTCAATCATCCAGTTGGATTCCAGTACTGTATGCTATCCAATTAAATCAGATCATACAAAACACGAGTAAAATTTGGTCAAAGAAAAAATACCAGAGTGTAGAATATACTTTACAGCATTGCAGTTCCAGAGAAAAGGTACGTTAGCAATGAAGTCATTTGGAAGATCGGGATTACACCTTTGCTTATAGAACAGTTCAGCATTCTGCTAACTGTGGGAAAGAAGCTGTTCCTTTATTTGTATTTGGTCTATTTTAGCATCTTCTGCTTGATGGGAGAGGGGAGGAGGGAATGACCAGGGAGAAGAGCGTCCTTGCATTGGCTGCCTTCCTGAGATGTAGGTTGAAGTGTCGATGGCGAGGAGGCTGGTCTGTGTCATGGACTGGGCTAAATCCACACTCTGCAATTTCTAGCGGTCTTGGGCAGAGTTGTTCCCAAACCAAGCTCTGATGCAACCCGATAATATACTTTGCACGGTTGTACCTGGTAAGAGTTGTTGGGAGACATACTGAACTTCCCTACTCTTTTGGAAGTAGAGGCATTGGTGTGCTGCTTTGGCTGTAGCTTCAATGTGGTTTGTCCATGAGAGATATTTACATCTAGATTCTCTTGATCATCGCCACCATTAATGTTGATTCGGATATAAACTCCACCACACTTTCTGGCTTCTTTGTCTTGCTGTCATTGAGGGAGAGGTTGTAGAAACAAGGAACTGCAGATGTTGTTTTACAAGAAAAGACAGTGTTGGTGTAACTCAGCAGATCATGTAGCATCTCTGGGGAACATAGATAGGTGACATTTTAGGTTGGGTTTCAGATCCTTCTCTAGACTGTTGAAGGGTTCCAAAGGGAAACATAGCCTATCTATGTCCCCTGGAGATGCTGCATGACCCGCTGAGTTACTCCAGCACTTTGTATTTTTTTGGAGAGGTTGTTTTGACATCATATTAGTATGCTCTCTATCTCCTTTCAGTACTCTGTTTCATTGTTCGAGATACAGCCACGAAAGTGATGTAATCTGCAAACTTGTAGATGGAGTTGGAGCGGAATTTGGCTGCACAGTTGTGAGTGTTTTGGTGAGTGTAAGGGGTATATGAGCTGCCCATGATATGGAAGACCTGACTTCGAGAAATCCAACTTTATGCCAATTCTCCCATAAATTTTTAAAGCATTTTTAAGATGGAAAATAATGTTTTGTAGTTTTCATGAACAATGGATTAGAGTGAATATTTGATTAAATGAAAGAATTATATGAATTGTATGCAGTGATACAATCTGGGTAGCTATAGGAAATTTATGTTTCTGGTTACAGACAAATGGGCTTATCCATAGTCCTCGGGAGTGGGAGCTATACATGTCTTTACTGCCCTCTAGTGATCAATTGCACAACATGGAAGAACAAATGTCATTAACAAAAATACTTTGATTTAAATTCTAATTCAAAAATAAAATATTTTATGAAACATGGGATTCCTTCCCAAAATTCTCTATCATAGTCTTTTGTTGATACTCCTGTGAAAATATTTGTATTATTTTACTATATATTGTATATTTTAGATGTTGAGCAGTGTTACATCATTGGCTGGGACATTTACTGAACGTCAGTCACCCTGTGAGTGACAACATCATGCAATTTTCCTGAAGAGTGAATGTCCTGCTGTCACTGTTAATTACTGCACAAAACTCTTGAAGTTTTAAAGTCCAGCTGAAAACAATCACTGTTTGAGAATGTAGAAACAAGGAACTGGAGATGCTGGCTTACAAAAATAAGACAAAGTACTAGAGTGACTCAGCAGGACTGAAGAAGGGTCTCGACCTGAAACTTCACCCATCCATGTTCTCCAGAGATGCTACCTGACCAACTGAGTTATTTCAGTATTTTATGTCTTTCACTGCTAGAGAATAGTGGTAATCTGCCCAGTAGGTTTAAGCAGTTACTGTAACTTTCGTCATAACTCGTTCAGGTTACTGTCATTATTTCCTGCTATATGTAATTCTTGTTATCTGTGTGCACCCGAGTACACACACAAGAAAAAGCACTGAATAATAGTAAGATTAAATGAGAACTTACCTGTTCGAAGTTTGATCTTTATTTTATGAGGAGTTACGATGAGGGATTACGTGAAGAAGCCCCGCCAGGTGCATGCTCGGCATACTTCAAAATAGCGGTGTGAAAAACACAGAACCAATAGCCGGAGTAAGATAGTAAGGCTCACAAAGACTAGAACTACCAGATGATCATTTAGATTATGAGGGTTGGGAGCGGAGGGCACGTAATCCCTCATCGTAACTCCTCATAAAATTAAGATCAAACTTCGAACAGGTAAGTTCTCGTTTAGAAACATAGAAACATAGAAATTAGGTGCAGGAGCAGGCCATTCGGCCCTTCGAGCCTGCACCGCCATTCAATATGATCATGGCTGATCATCCAACTCAGTATCCTGTACCTGCCTTCTCTCCATACCCCCTGATCCCTTCAGCCACAAGGGCCACATCCAACTCCCTCTTAAATATGGCCAACGAACTGGCCTCAACTACCTTCTGTGGCAGAGAATTCCACAGATTCACCACTCTTTGTGTGAAAAACGATTTTCTCATCTCTGTCCTAAAAGACTTCCCCCTTATCCTTAAACTGTGACCCCTTGTCCTAGAGTTCCCCAACATCGGGAACAATCTTCCTGCATCTAGCCTGTCCAACCCCTTAAGAATTTTGTAAGTCCCTATGAGATCACCCCTCAATCTTCTAAATTCCAGTGAGTACAAGCCGAGTCTATCCAGTCTTTCTTCATATGGAAGTCGTGCCATCCCAGGAATCAGTCTGGTCAACCTTCTCTGTACTCCCTCAATGGCAAGAATGTCTTTCCTCAGATTAGGAGACCAAAACTGTACGCAATACTCCAGGTGTGGCCTCACCAAGACCCTGTACAACTGCAGTAGAACCTCCATGCTCTTGTACTCAAATCCTTTTGCTATGAATGCCAACATACCATTCGCTTTCTTCACAGCCTGCTGCACCTGCATGCCTACTTTCAATGACTGGTGTACCATGACACCCAGGTCTCGCTGCATCTCCCCTTTTCCTAATCGGTCACCATTCAAATAATAGTCTACCTTCCTGTTTTTGCCACCGAAGTGGATAACCTCACATTTATCCACATTATACTGCATCTGCCATGCATTTGACTATTCACCCAGTCTATCCAAGTCATCCTGCAGCCTCCTCACAGCTAACACTGCCCCCCAGCTTCGTGTCATCCGCAAACGTCGAGATTTTGCATTTAATTCCCTCGTCTAAATCATTAATGAATATTTTAAATAGCTGGGGTCCCAGCACTGAGCCTTGCGGCACCCCACTAGTCACTGCCTGCCATCCTGAAAAGGACCCGTTCACTCCTACTCTTTGCTTCCTGTCTGCCAGCCAGTTCTCTATCCACATCAATACTGAACCACCAATACCGTGTGCTTTAAGTTTGTATACCAATCTCATGTGTGGGACCTTGTCGAAAGCCTTCTGAAAATCCAGATATAACACATCCACTGCTTCTCCCTTATCCACTCTACTAGTTACATCCTCAAAAAATTCAATAAGATTCGTCAGACATGATTTACCCTTCATAAATCCATGGTGACTTTGTCCAATGATTTCACCTCTTTCCAAATGCGCTGCTATCCCATCTTTAATAACTGACTCTAGCAGTTTCCCCACTACCGATGTTAAACTAACTGGTCTGTAATTCCCCGTTTTCTCTCTCCTCCCTTTTTAAAAAGTGGGGTTACATTAGCTACCCTCCAATCCTCAGGAACTACTCCAGAATCTAAAGAGTTTTGAAAAATTATCACTAAGGCATCTGCTATTTCTGGGGATACTTCCTTAAGTACCCTGGGATGCAGCCTATCTGGCCCTGGGGATTTATCGGCCTTTAATCCATTCAATTTACCTAACACCACTTTCCGGCTAACCTGGATTTCACTCATTTCCTCCATCTCATTTGACCCGCGATCCCCTGCTATTTCCGGCAAATTATTTATGTCTTCCTTAGTGAAGACAGAACCTTGGTCTGCCATGTCCTTGTTCCCCATGATCAATTCACCCGTTTCTGACTGCAAGGGACCTACATTTGTTTTAACTAATCTTTTGCGCTTCACATATCGATAAAAACTTTTGCAGTCAGTTCTTATGTTTCCTGCCAGTTTTCTTTCATACTCCATTTTTCCCTTTCCTAATTAAGCCCTTTGTTCTCCTCTGTTGGTCTCTGAATTTCTCCCCAGTCCCCTGGTAGGCTGCTTTTTCTGGCTAATTTGTACGCTTCATCTTTTTCTTTGATACTATCCCTGATTTCCCTCGTTATCCACGGATGCGCCACCTTCCCTTATACATTAAAATAGTTTAATCTTACTATTTTACTTCGGAGTCACGTGAGTGACTATGTGAAGATTTTAAAGCCCTGTGATTTTCATGCTGCAAATCATTCCATACGACACACTGCTTCAGTTTACACAGTAGTGAGTAAATTATATATATTGCTTGAAATTATGCAATAAATATTTTAATAATAATAATAAAAAGAAAAGAAATAACCCCTCTATCCCTGGGGAAATAACAACAAATGATATGCATCAAAGCAAACAATTTTTAACAGAACCCAACCCAGCATGTGCAACCCTGGCACTGTAACAACATTTAAATTTTAGAAAAGTTTCTTCTTTAGACCATCCTGCGGTGTCCAGAATTTGGTCGAACGGCACGTCCTGCACCTTCGCCGCGGACATTGATACCGCCCTTGTGGAGTGAGATCTAAACACATCAGTGTCTACTCCAGTTAATCCAGAACCTGTTTATCAACTAGAAATAGTTTGTACTGTCACTTTTTTATGTTTCTTGTGGGTAATGAACATTGGTGTCTCACAATCTCGGAGACTCTTAATTCAATATATAAAGTCAGATGCTTAACCAGACACAATGTTTAGTTGACAGAGTATGTCTTAAAGATTACATTGGTTCCAGCCTTTCTTGGCTTGCTTTGCTTGCTTAGATCATTGACATAAAACGGTATTTTATCTACAGACAACTGCATACAATCTAACCGCAACGTTTGTAATGTTGGTACTCATTGTGCTGATATTAATCGCATGAGCATAACCACTTTAAATATTAACTTCTGAAAAGACAGTGACATAATTGGAGTCCATTGCTGAAGCAATGTGAGAACTATACTGACATCCCAGATTTCTGTATATCTGGGTTTGGTAGGATTTTATTGAAATTCCTCTCATAAATCGGGATATTAACAGATGAGACCCGATAAATTGTCGTTCTGAAAATTGTCCTAACTAGGAGGATAAAGCACTCCGAGCTCCATTAATGGTACTATAACTCAGGTGCAACATAGCAAGGAACTCCAATACATCCAATATGTTTGCAGTATGATAAAATATATCTGTCTGTATACAAAAGATTTCCCATTCCTTATATGAAACATATATTGTTTCTTAGTGCTATCTCTCCAAGCTGCAGTTATGACATCCATGGTCCTATTCGACATTCCATCAGAGCCTGCAAATTAACAATTAATACGGTCATGTAATGGATGACTTCTGCTGTTACTGGATGTACCAACAATTACTGCACCTGGGATTTGTCATGAATGTCTGAATCATCATTCTGAGCACCAATGGGAACAATGGCTGTGTAGTAATGGTCCCTAGATAAGGGACGTATCAGATATTAACTGATAAGAACAGATACTACACTTGATCTTAGCCAAAAGGCCGAGAAGCAATACCAGTCTGAGACAGGTATTCATACTGTCTGACAATCTTTTTTAAACTTTTTGAATTTTAACATTCATTCTGTATTGTCAGTGAACTTTCGTGATCTGTTGTCTTACCACAATATTGTCGTCTCCCACAGCTGTGATATTGTCTACTCGTAATTGAACATGCAAGTTCTTTATTGTAGAACAAACAGCTATCGATGCATAAAACGCCCCCAATAACCAAATAATTCATACCATGTGTTTGGAGAATTAAATCGTCTTGGACAGTGCATCTACCACCACAACTGGTGTCGCTGTCCTTGGCTCCCCATCCGAGAGCACTCCCATCAGTCTGTAATACCACTGAAGGCAGCTGAACAAGCACATTTTTACTTCTAGTAACTTGTGCAACATTGAGAATCCATCATTGCAATTCAGCTCAACCTTTTTAGTTGGTAACTGCATGGACCTAATCAATGACCAGCACACTTTTACGCTTATTCTCTGGTCTTTGCAGACTTTGATCATGCAGAGTTCCCAATTCGACAGCAGGAATGCTGCTATCACTTTACCAGTAACCGTAGCTACTTCTTGGATGGTGGGATAATGTTTTTTTGGTTTTTTTTTTACCAAGACAAGTACAGGCATTTGTAACATCCTCAACCTTAATTGTTGGTAAAGTTACTGACATATCAACTGTATTTAATGACAAAGCCCAAATAATCAATTGTTTGGGATGCCTGTAACTTACATGTTGTTTGGATATACAGAACTTATGGTTGCTGAACCCAGTTCTTCAGCTGTCTCCCATTTACAATTAACATATCCTCTAGATAAGTCATTACAATGTGATTCTGAGCCCTCATTAACACCAGTGCTGGTTTCAATAATTGTGTGAGCAATCTGAGGGCTGAATTCAACCCATTAGGTAATTTCTTCCCATCCAATTAATTTAAGTACCTGAATAATAAGGCATCTTTTTTTAGGTCGAATAATAGCCATATAGCAGCCTTGTGATAACAACTTTGTTACAGTGTTGAAGTGTACTTTTTTTAAATGCCTATACTGAATTATAAATTTAAGTTTGTGAGTCCCAGAATGACTCTGCAACCCCATACTTGTGTCTGGGATATATTATCTCTACCTGACGAGTTCCTGGTACATTCAAACACCAAGCCAATCAGATTTAATGCAGAATTACAAAACAATTGTAATCTTACAACCAACCGGAGGTTGTTTCCCAGAAATTGCAAGGTCACAGATTGGTGACCTGGTGACCTGATTTTGTCCTGGAGCACCCGCTGGACTGGAGGGCGGCAGCTTTGAACGCCCCGGGCCGCGGAGTTGAACCAGCCCGCTCGAGGAGCGCGGTTAACCCGCGGGACTTATTTACATCACCCGGTGCGGTCACAACATCGGAAGCCCGGGTCGCCTCAGCGCAGAGGAAGAGGAAGAACAAGAAGGGAAGAGACAAAGACAAGATTTTTGCCTTTCATCACAGTGAGGAGGTGTCTGGTGAACTCACTGTGGTTGATGTTAAATATGTGTTTATTGTGCGTTTTGTTATTTACTGTATGTATGACTGCAGGCAACGAAATTTCATTCAGACCGCAAGGTCCATGAATGTAACGATGCGAGTGTAACCATGATTTCATGATCCATGATTCCATGATCCATGATTCCATGTGTGATGGAATAACGTTCCTGTACTTCCGTAAATGAACCATAAGATCCCTTCTCTTAATATAGGGGTTCGTATTCAACCTGTTTGTTTTCTCAAAGCAGCGATGGGAAATTTTATAAGGCAAATATCCTTAATTGTTTGGGCAGTTTTTCATCAATCATAAATCTGGTTATAGCTTGCCCACATAATCCTGCATTTTTTGGGTATATTGTTAGCCAAATGGCAATTTTCATCATACAATTGGGTTTGAATATGCATTGCAGAGTAACGCAAGCATGTCTTAAAGGTATTGGACATTATCAACCCATGTATGCCTTCCCCAAATGCAGTGATGCCAACTGAATATCAGCTAGAGGACATGCTGGAACACATTTCCTGTCCTCGCATCGTTACACTCATGGGTGCCCAATTACTGAGTTAATGTTGGCACCCTGAGCGAGGCACAATAGACGGGTGTTTTATATATTTTTATACATTTTTTACTGTTTCAGTCATAACAGTCATAACAGTGTCTTGGAGTAGGTGAGAAACCAAATAATGTTGGCCGCCAGGTTCATCCATAGCCTCACCAGTCCATACCGATATAGCAAAACTTGGTGCTACATCGGGAACACCTGGAGCATTTCTATTGTGCTCTGGTGTATACACATAAGTAGGGACACCAGCTTCAGGGTCAGTTTCATCCTGTGCTGGTACTCCCGAGTCTTGCTCTAGAGAGACTTCATCCAGACCTATACAAGGCACTGGTGAATGAGATTCTCATACTTTATAGGCACCATACTCAGTGTATGGAAACTCCTTCGGAGCCTGCCTTAGAATCTCATGGGTCTTAGAACCCTTAATTGTTTAGAGTTTTGAGCATTTTATCTTGCTCTAGGGATCTCATCCAGACCTAACCAAGGTACTGGAGAATCAGAATCCCATTTTCATAGGCATCATACTCAGCGTATGGAAACTCCTTCGGAGCCTGCCTTACAGGAAGACATACATGGGTCTAGAACCCTTGACTAAGTCAAGTGTGGAGCATTTTCTCCATTTCCAGCCTCCCCCACATTCTTGTCCTCCCTTGGAGGAGAGTTACTTCTTTACTGTTTTGTATTTGTGCATAAACCATATATGTTTAAAATTGTAATTCTGACAGGCGCATTCTGCTTGCAGAATATTTGTATTAACTTCAGTATCACACAGGGTTATATACATTTCCATAAAGAAAACTGCATCTGGTAACATATATTCAGAGCAGACTTTATTTTACAATCACTGGGTATTTGGAGCCGGCATTTAGCACAGCCTTTATCTCCAAACCCGATCTAAATAGCGGGAGCCGGCTTTTAAAGCTGCCCTTATCTCCCGATCCGATATAAATCGGAAACTGTGGTTCCAGCGCGTTCTATTCAATTACCGCCGTTTAAAATACTTTCACTCTAGCTGGCTCCGTATTTCGAGCCTGAGTTACAGAGTTTTTAAAAACACTAGCAAGAAAGTTCAACAGTGACTTACCTGTGGGTTAAACTTACTGCTGGTGGGAGCTGCGCTCTCCAACCTGCCGGTGCCACATGCGTCGACGTAAATGCCGAGCATTCGCCTGGCGAGGCTTCTTCACGTAGTCACTCACGTGACTCCGAAGTAAAATAGAACCTTTTCATCGTGTTTCAATTTAAGTGTAGATTTTTCACCTTTCTAATATGCTTGGTCTCACTTTATCATCCTCTTTCTCAGTCTATAATTTCCATTCACCATTTGTTAGATTTTTTTTTTGTTTTTGGTCCTTATTAATTCCCTGTTTTGGTACATTGCTTTTGTAACCACATTTATCAAAGCGTTTAAATTAAACAGGGTGGGAGGATAAGCCTTGGTGTATGGTGGAACGGTTAAACATGTTGGAGTCTATTCAACAGTAATAAAAGGTCATCCAATTGAGAAACTGGGAAAATATTAATTAAGCTGACAGGAGACTGATAGACTGTGAAAATGGGCTGGAAGCGTTGTAAACTAAATGACGTAGTGTGGGGGTCTTTGTTTTGGACGTCGCTAATATAAAACAGTAACTTTGTCTCAAAATGCTCCTAGACATCAACTATACAATTGACTTTTCCAACACTTGCCCTGTAGCCCTTGAATGCCTTGTGTTTCATCTCATCTAAATAACTTGCAAGATGTGAGAATAAACTACCTGTTTCCTCTAACCATGCCCAATTTATTCTCTTTGCTGAAAAAAGTGAAAGAATTGAAATCTCTGCTGGAGAATTGCATATTCCAAGTCTCCAGATAATTGAGCACCATCTCTGCAGCTTGGAGAATCCATGGATAGACAAAGAAGAATTAAATTGTTAATTTCCAACAGTAGGTGGAAGGAGTCGCAAAAGGACTGTAGGAGGGAACTGCAGATGCTGCTTTATACCGGAGATAGACACATAGTGCTGGAACAAGGAACAGGCAGCATCTCTGGAAAAGGAACAAGTGACGTTTCAGATCGGAACCCTTCTTCTGTCAGAACCCAGTGGCGCAAGTGGCATTTATGGAGGGAAATGGATTGAAGGGTTTAGTTTTCTTTCTCCAGAGATTTCTTTAGTTAGAGGGTGGTGAATCTGGAATTCATTGCCACAGAAAGCTGTGGAGGCTGTAAATGACTATTTTAAAAGTGGAGATTGATAGATTCTTGATTCGTATGGACGTCGGGGCTTATGGGGAGAAGGCAGAAGAATGAGGTTGAGAGGAAAAGATAGACCAGCCATGATTTAAGGGCAGAGTAGATGTGGTTACTGAATGGTCTAATTCTGTTCCTGTCACATGAGACAGAGCATGGAAACGGACCAATTAGCCCACCAAGATCATGTGACCACACTAGTTCCAAGTTCTCTCAGTTTCTCATCCACTCCAGGCACAAGGCCATTTAACCAACAAGTCGTTGGGATGTGGGAGGAAACCGGAGCACCCAAAGGAATTCCACGCAGTCACAGGGAGAAAATGCCATCTCCATACAAACAGCACCCGAGGATGGGATCAAACCTGGTTCATTGGCATGGTATCGATCCGAAACGTTGTCTGTAACTTTTTTTCTCCGCACTGTCTGACTCTGAGTTCCTCTAACACGTTGATTTATTTTCCTCTCAAGATTTCAGCATCTGCAGTCTTTCATGTCTCCATTGAATGAACATAGCACTACAATTATTAAGGCAATCCTGATCTCCGGAGATTCACAAACAGTGTTGCTGCCAGATTTTCTGGAAAGCCGATCCTCCGGAATCAGCCGATTATTCTCACCCAAAACTAGCAAAAAATTGTTTGGTTTCACTGTCTGAACAACTTATTATAAGCTAGCCCACAGCCAACAATGGACCATTGGGGGCTCCGCCTTTCCGTGATCATTGTTACTTTTTGCATATCTTTAATTAATTTGTTTTACATCTCTCTCCATATGACCGTCTATATCTCTCGTTTCCCTTTCCCCTCACTCTCAGTCTGAAGAAGGGTCTCGACCTTGAACATCACATATTCCTTTTCTCCAGAGACGCTGCCCGACCGGCTAAGTTAAACCCCTGTCCCACTGTACGAGGTAATTCAAGTTCTCCCGAGGTTAAAAAAAATCAAACTCGTGGTAAGTACGTAGAATGTACGTATCGGGTACGTCGGAGCTCAGGATGTCTCCTCGCAGCTCGTAACACTGATGGCAGGTACTAGGGAAGCAGTAAGCTCGTGAAGTTTTTTCAACAGCGTGAAATATTTCCACGAGTGCCCCGAGTACCTACGAACGGCAATTACCGTAATTCTCCGAGTTTGAATCGGGAAAACTCGGGAGAACTCTTGAATTACCTCGTACAGTGGGACAGGGGCTTTACTCCAGCTGTTTGTGTCCACCAGCCGATCGGCGCTCCCTCTGCCAACGGCAGATCACTCGCGTTGCCACGGAAACAGCCGATCACTCGCGTTGCCGCCGGAAACAGCCGATCACTCGCGTTGCCGCCGGAAACAGCCGATCACTCGCGTTGCCGCCGGAAACAGCCGATCACTCGCGTTGCCGCCGGAAACAGCCGATCACTCGCGTTGCCGCCGGAAACAGCCGATCACTCGCGTTGCCACGGAAACAGCCGATCACTCGCGTTGCCGCCGGAAACAGCCGATCCTTCGTGCCTCCGTCCGGAAATAACCGAAGTCTTTGCTTTGGCTCTTCCCCTCCGGCCGCTCCTCCTCCCCTCGGCCGCTCCTCCTCCCCTCTGCCTCCGAAAGTGTCTGCGGCCGCTGCCGCCGGCCTTCGGTTCGCTGCTGTCATGGCGATGGGTCGTGGTTTGAACCATGCCGCAGAACAGGTGAAACGGACGTGAAGATAGAGGAGAAGCACCTGAGCAGGAGCAAACAAAATCACCTCGGGAGATAAAAGTTGCGAGCTTCAACTGAAGATCCGGAGTTGGTCGCCGGTTGCGTCGACATTCAATATCATTGCTGATCCTGTTCCTCCGCAATTCAACATCTTATTTAAATACGACGTGACTGTTTTAAAAGGGAGCCTGAAGGAAGTTTTGTTCGGAGTTGGGACTGCAAGCTTCATCGTGCCGGCGTCATGTCCGAATCCAACGTGAAGGTGGCGGTGAGGATTCGCCCCATGAACAGAAGAGGTAGAGATGTTCCACGTTATCACCGTCAAACATTGCTTGTCCCACTTCATACCCTCCTCTTGGGTCACATCAGAGGAAACTAACTCATTGGGGTGGGGGAGTTAAGGTTTTAATATAAGGTACCTTCACCGTCCAAAGTTTGCCCTCTCCTGATGAATAAAGTCGTGTCGTATGAGTCTGCCTATAATTTAAATATTAAAGGATTTGATTAATCGTCATAAATATTGCGTTTGTTCTTGAATGTTTTACTGATGGCTTCCAAAGACGGATGTGTTGCTGATTTTTATTAAGAAGGAAACACCCGAGATTAGACTTATTCTCGAAATTTTGCCTCGGATTCCAAATCACTTTTGATTGCAGATAAAACTGAAATTGTCTCAAGTTGGCAGGTTTTGACGTATCTACTTTTCGTTTATCGTTGGGGGAGGTGGTTATTTTAAACGTTTGGGCGGAGGAAAAAAAATCGAGGGCAAATTGAGTCATCTCATAAATAAAATAAACACGGTGCTTCTGGTTAACTGCTGGGATCACCTGTTGACTGGATTCTGTTGAAGTTATTTATTCCAGCCATTGACCTTGAGGGGCTACTGTTGTGTTTGTTTCTTGCTGTGATAAAGTCCCTTTCTCGGTTACTGCTTAAATTATTGAAGTTGAAGTGATTGTTTTTCTATAGTTAGCACGAACGTGAGCAAGTGGTTCATTTGGTTTCGGAATCTGTATTTTGTTTAAATAGCTATAGGTTTTTCATATTTAGCTTTGGTCAACTTCTTTCGCCACCCCCCTCCCCACCCCCCTTCCCGGTTTTATGTTTCTTTTTTGTTTAATTTTTAACAATGCAAACCACAAGCAAGATATGTTTTCCTGATTGTAACTGATTTTCCTTTCTGAATGGGGAAACAATTATACAGTTCCTCAGCTGACTAGAGCTGCTTTGTGCTTTGACCAGAGATTTCCTGCTGAATTCTTTGAACGCTTTTGTCTCTTTTAATTAAAACTTTGTTGCCTCTGTATCACAAGCCAAACTCTAACATTAATTCACCTTTTTGGGAGGACACAAATCGTCAAATGCCAAAGAAATGTTTTTTTTATTTTAAATATATTCCCACTTGCATTCATTATATTGGTACAGCAAATTGCAATTATTGGTAGTAGTCACATGTACTGAGATATAGTGAAAAACTGCATGCTCTCCAGTCAGATCATACTGTATATACTTACAATAAAGCCATATTCAAGGACATTGTATATTGTATATACTTACAATAAAGCCATATTCAGGTAGTGAATGCAAAGAGAAAGATACCAGAGTGCAGAATATATTGTCGCAGCATTATAGCCTTTGTTACAGAGAAAGTGCTGATTGAAAAAAAAATATTTTGTGCTTTTAATAAGCTATTTTGCAGGAGCAAAATATGATGTAAAGAACTGTCATCCTAGCTTGTTGTAAAGGCCTCTTGCACCCTTTCTTTATTTTGTTCTCCATCCCTTATGACAGTGGTAGCTTTCACCAACATAGCTTTGATGAGATGCACACCTTTGCCTTGCTCAAATATACGGTCATAAATGATAGAAACAGAATTAGGTCATTCGGCCCATCAAGTCTACTTCGCCATTCATTTGTGGCTGATCTATCTCTCCCTCCTAACTTCTCCCCATAACCCCAGACATCCGTACTAATCAAGAATCTATCTATCTCTGCCTTAAAAATATCCTTTAAAAAGAGGCTCCACGGCCTTCTGTGGCAAAGAATTCTGAGGCTATGACCTCTAGTCCTAGACTCTCTCGCTCGTGGAAACATCCTCTTCACATCCACTCGATCCAAGCCTTTCACTATTCGGTACATTTCAATGAGGTCTCCCCTTGTTCTTCTAAACTCCAGTGAGTACAGGCCCAGTGCAGTCAAACGCTATCCTATTCTTCATGAGGAAATGTGTGATGAATTCTGGCAGTTGATGGCATGTTTTGGAGTAATAAAGTCCAATCTGGAAAGAGGCAAGCTAGAAAGTCATGGGGGTGGGGTTAAAATTTGAGAGGTGTAAGGTACCCAAGCAGAATATGAGGCGCTGTCCCTGAGCGTGTGGCCTCGCTCAGATAATAGAAGAGGCCCAGGACAGAAAGCTCGGTATGGGAAGAGGAATTAAGGTCTGAAGAAGGGTCTCGACCCGAAACGTCGCCTATCTCCTTCGCTCCTTAGATGCTGCTGCACCCGCTGAGTTTCTCCAGCCTTTTGTGTACCCTTGATTCTCCAGCACCTGCAGTTCCTTCTTTAACATCCAGCCTCTCCTGTCTCTGTTTAGCTGAAATGCTCCACCCCAGGCAACATATTGTGGTGAACACAGACAGACACAAATGCTGGAGTAACTCAGTGGGTCAGGCAGCATCTCTGGAGAGAAGGAATGAGTGACTTTTCTGGTTGGGACCCTTCTTCAAGGTGAACCTCCTCGATATGCGAAGACCAGAGATGTACACAATATGCTAGTTGTGCTTAATTATTTGTTTACATAATTGAGCCTGCCCTTTTATACTCTGGCCTGCCTGTCATTGCATAATGTTACCACACTGCTATTTGCATTTGTGGTTCACCAACATTATTCCATATAGTTTCTACATTTACATACATACATTCTTATCTATCTTTATATTCCTTATAGTCCTTCCTAATCTGAATCACAGGGATATGGAGATGTACAACCTGGAAACAGGCCCTTGGGCTCACCGTCTGTGTTGACTGTCGACCACCCATTTATGCTGATTCTGCATTAATCACGCTTTTTATTCTCCCTGCCTTTCTATCAACTTCCTACACCATAGGAGCAATTACCATTCACCTACAGACTAGGAGCTATTTACAACGACCTAGTAACCTACCACCAACATATCTTTGGAATTTGGGAAGAAGCGGGACCACCCAGAGATGTCATGAGGTCACGGGAGGGGACATGCAAACTCCACAGCTGGAACCAAGACCTGGAGGAAGCTGCCACCGAGGCGACCCATGCTCATTGGACCCGACGGACCACAGCCTGGAAGGGAAAGCCCACCGAGCTGGCCACTCTCCTCCCCTGACGACCAGAGACCAGGAGGAGGGAGCCGGTAACAATGACGGACAAGGCGCAAGGCCGGTTGGAGAGGAGAACTTGCCTGGCATGGGCACCACTCATAAAACCTAGAGCGTGGACTGGATTTTGAAAACAGCGCCAAAACATGGTGCCTCTTGCATGCAGAATCAGTAGACTATTTCTGGATACATCCCTGGTGCTTTGAGTCAGGCTCTGGGCTGACCATTGAATGTTCTACCTCACCCATCCCTAGTACCATCGACCACTTTCACATCTGCTCCTGGATTCTGGTGTTTATTGTCATGCTAATTTAATTAAGCCGTCCCCAGTCACACTAAAGATCCTCCCTGCAAGAACATTGTCTCAGTTTCATTGAAGTGCGGCACGTCTATTTGCAAAAGAAAAGGTGCCTCCCACTTTAGAACTAATCACAAATGTCCCAAGTCTCTGAAGGCCTCCCACTGCGCAGTGCCTCACAGCACATACTAATTCTCCTTATTTTCCAATTTTTCTCCACTGGCACTGATGATGTGGTCCTTGCTGAAATCTTCACGTAATCTCTCAAAACAGACCACAGGTTACATTTGTAGCCTCCTTGGTCTCTGGATGAGTTCCACATTAGGCAGTGAAAATTAATGAGTCACTTGAATATTTTTTTACAGATATTAAAAAAAAATAATTTTATACACAATTTAAAAAAAATACAATACTATTCATATAGAGGTGGCTTACCTCTGTTTTTTGGTGCTGTATCTCGTATCAAGATTTTATTTCAATAAAAATAATGCTTCTTTCAAAAAGATGAATAAAGGATCTGCACTCTTTTGGATTATTACTAAAATTACTATTTTATGTTCGTGGAACGTAAATGGTGCAGCATTTTCTCGGGCATGATTTCAAAGAATTGCTGAGGGCAGATGCTGGCAGAATTCAATAGTTTGCAAACAAAAAGTGTGTTGTTTTCAGTGTCAGAAAGACCAAGTCAGCATCTTTTCTTGACAAAAAGTTGACTGTGGTGTTGCCCAAATGCTTATATCCGTTAACACTTCAATTAGGCATGTCCTAATCCTTGATTTGGGAGCTACATTCAGAGAAAGAAAAATAACCGGCATTTGTATCATATTCTTCACATCTTTGTGACATGTTAAAATGCTTAATAGATGGATAATTTTGGTTTAATTTTAGTAATAGTTAAATTTGCCATCAAATTTGTCCACACAAATCGCCCACAAACAGAAAGAGAGGCCAGACTTGCATTTTTCTTTTGCACTTTTCATGAACTGGGAGTTTCCAAGAATACTTAACATTTGTTGAACTACTATCTGGACAAACATTGATGATATTCCCTAGGACATTGAGGGAAGTTAGTGTAGAAATAGCAGGAGCTATGACAGAAATATTTCAAATGTCATTAGAAACGGGAATAGTGCCGGAGGATTGGCGTACTGCGCATATTGTTCCATTGTTTAAAAAGGGTTCAAAGAAGAAACCTAGCAATTATAGACCTATTAGTTTGACGTCAGTAGTGGGCAAATTAATGGAAAGGATACTTAGAGATAATATATATAAGCATCTGGATAAACAGGGTCTGATCAGGAACAGTCAACATGGATTTGTGCCTGGAAGGTCATGTTTGACAAACCTTCTTGATTTTTTTGAAGCGGTAACTAGGGAAATTGATGAGGGTAAAGCAGTGGATGTTGTCTATACGGATTTCAGTAAGGCCTTTGACAAGGTTCCCCATGGAAGGTTGGTTAAGAAGGTTCAATCTTTGGGTGTTAATGGCGGAGTAGCAAGATGGATTCAACAGTGGCTGAATGGGAGATGTCAGAGAGTAATGGTGGATGGCTGTTTGTCAGGTTGGAAGCCGGTGACCAGTGGGGTGCCTCAGGGATCTGTGTTGGGTCCACTGTTGTTTTGTCATGTACATCAATGATCTGGATGATGGGGTGGAAAATTGGATAAGTAAGTATGCAGATGATACTAAGATAGGTGGTGTTGTGGATAATGAAGTAGATTTTCAAAGTCTACAGAGAGATTTGGGCCATTTGGAAAAGTGGGCTGAAAGATGGCAGATGGAGTTTAATGTTGTTAAGTGTGAAGTGCTACATCTTGGCAGGACAAATCAAAATAGGAAGTACATGGTAAATGGTAGGGAATTGAGGAATGCTGTGGAACAGAGAGATCTAGGAATAACTGTGCATAGTTCCCTGAAGGTGGAATCGCATGTAGATAGGGTGATAAAGAAAGCCTTTGGTGTGCTGGCCTTTATAAATCAGAGCATTGAATATAGGAGTAGGGAAGTAATGTTAAAATTGTACAAGGCATTGGTAAGACCAATTCTGGAGTATGGCGTACAATTTTGGTCGCCTAGTTATAGGAAGGATGTCAACAAAATAGAGAGAGTACAGAGGAGATTTACTAGAATGTTGCCAGGGTTCCAGCAACTATGTTACAGAGAAAGGTTGAATAAGTTAGGTCTTTATTCTTTGGAGCGCAGAAGGTTAAGGGGGACTTGATTGAGGTCTTTAAAATGATGAAAGGGATAGACAGAGTTGACGTGGATACGTTTTTTCCCATTGAGGGTAGGGAAGATTCAAACAAGAGGGCATGACATGAGAATTAAGGGACAGAAGTTTCGGGGTAACGTGAGGGGAACTTCTTTACTCAGAGGGTGGTGGCTGTGTGGAATCGGCTTCCAGCAGAAGTGGTGGAGGCAGGATCGATTTTAACATTTAAGAGTAAAGTGGATAGTTATATGGACGTGAAGGGAATGGAGGGGTATGGTCTGAGTGCAGGTAGATGGGACTAGGGGAAAACAAATGGTCGGCACGGACTGGAAGGGCCGAGAGGGCCTGTTTCCGTGCTGTAATTGTTATATGGTTATATGATCATAAACAAAGACACAAAGTACTGAAGTAACTCAGCAGGACAGGCAGCATCTCCGGAGGACCCTTTTTTTTTTGACTGTTGGCATTGGGAAGAAAGGTGGGAGCAGGACAAAGCCAGGCAAAAGGTTAGCTGATACAGACTATAATATCTTCTATCAACTCTTCTCTTTCTCCCTCCCCCCCCCCCCCCCCCCCCCCACCCCCATCAACTACTACCATCAGTCTGAAGAAGGATCCTGACCCGAAACATCACTTATTCATGTCCTCCAGAGATGCTGTGTGACCTGCTGAGTTACTCCAGATCTTTTTTTACACTAGCATCTGCAGTGTCTCGTGTCCACAGTCATGATGAGAATATCGTCTTCTTGGGAAGTCCATTGTGATTGAGAACTTCAATTCCATTTTTTTTCTGGATGACTGATGATGCGATTGTGAGTCAGATGGGGCAGGAAGTGCCTGATGAGATAGGGGGTGAAAGAGGAATGATGCACGGAATCGAGGTCCTCAATACTGTGCCTCTTGATCCATCTCCATATCAAACTGTCATAGACCAGAGATTGCTGGGAGTTAGTGGGGATGCTGCATTTTTCTTTTCAAGAAGGATTTATGCACATCGTTGAACCTTTACCTCTGTCCACCATGTCATATCATGTCTGGTGTTAGGCAATGTGGCCTTTCTTATGAAGTCAACTGAGTGTGACCAGGGCTTCAGTGCTGTGGATGTTGGCCTGGAAGAGAACACTGACTTAAGTTTTAAGGTTTTTTGGCGATACTGTAATGTTTGGATATCTTTCCAGTGCCTTGAGGTGCCTGCTACAGCTAGCCCAGCTTTCAGAAGCATACAGAAGGGGAGGGCTCGGTGCAGGTCTGAGGCCTTGATCTTCACACATCTTCATCATGAATCAAGCAAAGGGTTTCTGGCACATCGCAAGCTGTGGTTAGGTTTGGCATTGATATCTGTCACACTGAGAGTTGCTCTGGAGAAACGAGATGAGTTCTAAGTTTCTAAGGGTCCAACTATGAGCATGTATTGTCGAAGAGTATATTGCAGTATGGGCAGGTTGGTAAAGGATATTTCTCCTGTGTGTGTTGAATCTAAGGCTCGTTTCTTCACATCCTTCAGTAAATTATGGCTTGGGGCTCAGGCAGACCCATCACCTTCCATGTGGAAAAAGTTGCCCCTTGGGTTCCTATTTAATCTTTCCCCTCTCACCTCAAACCTATGTCCTCTAGTTCTTGATTCACCTACTCTGGGTAAAAGACTAAGCATGCACCCTATCTAATCCCCTTATGATTTTATACACCTCTATAAGATCACCTCTCAGTCACCTTTAGTCCAAGGAATGAATGGGACATCTAGCTTGCTCAACCTCTCCCTATAGCTCATGCCCTCAAGTCCTGGCAGCATCCTTGTACATCTTCTCTACACTCTTTCCAGATTAATGACATCCTTCCTATAATGGATAATGAAAAATGAACAGAATATTCCAAATGTAACCTCACCAACGTCTTGTACAACTGTGACATAGCACTCCAACTTCTATACTCAATACCGTGCCTGATGAAGGCCAATGTAGCGAAAGCCTTCTTAACCACTCTATCAACCAGTGCTGCTACTTTCAAGGAACTTGGTACCTGCACGCCATGAATCCTCTATTCTACACTCATTCACTATGACGTTCCTGCCCTGGTTTATCTTCCAAAAATGCACTTTTTCTCTGCATTAAAACTCATTAACCATTCTTCCAACCATTTTCCCAGCTGATCACAAGC
Source organism: Okamejei kenojei (assembly GCA_035221665.1). NCBI lineage: Eukaryota > Metazoa > Chordata > Chondrichthyes > Rajiformes > Rajidae > Okamejei > Okamejei kenojei. The sequence continues at coordinate 30,558,015 of CM069138.1, forward strand.
TTATTGTAAGTTTTAATCATCTTCACTATCTAGAATGCCACCCACGTACTGCAAACGTACTTATCGTGCCTTTTACATTCTCGTCCTAATCACTGATACAAACCACAGACAACAATGGGCCCAGCTCCAATACCCTGAAGCACATCACTAGTCTAAAAAACAAGCTTCCACCATTAACCTCTGCTTCCTTCCATGAAATCAGTTCTCTATCCAGTCAGCCAGCTCTCCCTGGATCCCATGCAATCTAACCTTCCAGTGCAGCCTATCATTTGGAATCTTATCACATACTTTGCTGGTCCATATAGACAATGTCTATGGCTTTGCATTCGTCAACTTTTGTGGTTACTTCAAATAATGGCATCTGATTTGTAAGATATGATCTCCTGCGTACAAAACCTTCCTGGCTATCTCTAATCAGCACCTGTCTATTCAAAATGCATATATATCTTATCCCCCATTGATAGGGTAAATGCACAGAATCTTTTACCCTGGAAAGGGGAATCGAGAACCAGAGAACATAGGTGCAAGGTGAGAGGGGAAAGATTTTTTCTGAAGAAGTTTCATCATGTACCTTGATATCCTGATTGGGTGGGGGGTGGGGGAATTGCAGCAGGAGTGTCCTCGCTGTCATTCATTGAGGAGCTTTTGCACCCACCTGAGGAACTGGACAGAGCCTTGTTTTAATTGATCATTCCACAGGCAGCTTTTCTGATATTGATAGCGTGATAAACTATTACACTGGAGTGCCAGCCTAGGTATTTTTTAATAACAATATGTGCTGTCTATATCTCTCATTCCCATTCTCCTGACTCTCAGTCTGAAGAGGGGTCTGGACCCAAAACGTCACCTATTCCTTTTCTCCAGAGATGTTGCCTGACACAGTTTTTTGTGTCTAGCTTTTTCACAAACAAGTTTTGAATGAGGCTTCTGAATGCAGCGTTGACTTTATGGTATACAGTACTGAAGGTTGTTCTCCATCCCACTTTGGAAATCTAAAGTTTCTGAATTAGGACTAGCAGAGAATGTGACTAATGCATGTTTATGCAATTTAACCTCCCCAGTCAAACTTGAGCCTTAAAAGTGCACAAACAAGTTGAATCGGTAGTAAGGAAGGCAGACACAGCCTTAGCATTTATTTCAAGAGGACTAGAATAAAAGAACAGGGATGTAATGCTGAGGCTTTATACGGTTCTGGTCAGGCAGCATTTGAAGTATTTTTGGCACCATATCTAAGGAAGGATGTGCTGGCTCTGGAGAGGGTCAAGAGGAGGTTTACCAGAATGATGATCCCAGGAATGAGTGGGTTAACATATGATGAGCGTTAAGTACTGGGCATGTACTTGCAAGAGTTTAGAAGGATGAGGGAGGATCTCATTGAAATTTATCGAAAAGTGAAAGATTTGGATAGAGTGGATGTGGGTGTTTTCACTAGTGGGAGAGTCCAAGACTAGAGGTCATTGCCTCACAACTAAAGGAGGTTCATATAGGAAGGAGATGAGGAGTAATTTCTTTAGCCAGAGGGTGATGAATCTTTGGAGTTATTTGCCACAGATGGCTGTGGAGGCCGCGTGAATAGATATTTTTAAGGCAGAGATATATAGATTCTTGATTAGTACGGGTGTCAAGGGTAATGGGGAGAAGGCAGGAGTATGGGGTTAGGAGTGAGAGCCATGATTAAATGACAGAGTAGACTTGATGGGCCGAATGGCCTAATTCTTCTCCTATAACATTCTTCTATGACCTTATAACAGAAGTGTTTTGATGAAGCAAAGTTGAGCTGGTTGCATTTGGTTTCAATAATGCCATTGTTACTGTATTTGCTTATCAGGAATCTTTAAACAGGATATCTTGCATCATTTGTTTATCTATATCTGTATTTTCACATTTGAAGTTACTTAAAAATTGGAACAACCATTAAATGTGAACATCGTTTATTCCACAAACTTGGGTCCAACAGTGATTGTAGCATCCTCCTTGTACAGACTGCAGTCTCTGAACCCTTCTATTTGCTCTTGGTTGTGGGTCAATTCAAAGCTGCCAAGACCAATGGAGGGGCCTGGTTAACTTTTATTATCCTTGGTCCTGATATGTAACTCAATGTAATATGTAATAAATTGCTTCATTCAGAAGAGAGATCTCGATTCAAAACATCACCTATCCATGTTCTGACAAATGTTGCCTGTTCAAATTCTGTATGGAATCTTTCTCTTTTGGTCTTCCAACTTAAACATCATTTTCTGTGCAAATGGTGAAATTACCTTGCCCTAACTGGCTGTAAATATGTATTAATTCTGCACAATATTCTGCATGCACAGGATGTGTTTGCATTAATATTTGCATGGAAGTGCTTTAAATTTATTGCATTGAGATTGCAAGCCTTTGCTGTACATGTCCACTCCACGTAGACACACGCAGGCAAATATTTCAAAATGCGTTCATTTATTTGCATACATCTCAAGCTGTTGATACTAACTGTGCTTGACATTCTGAATTGGAATTCAGATGTTAGTGAGGCTATAATGTTAAATTAGGCCTTTTCAACGCAAGCAAACAAATCAAAAATGACTGATTAGTTGAGGGTTCAAAAGTTTGAGAATTTTCGTGATTCGTGATTTTTCCCCATATCCCTTGATTCCGTTAGCCCTAAGAGCTAAATCTAACTGTCTCTTGAAAACATCCAGTGAATTGGCCTCCGTTGCCTTCCGTGCAGAGAATCCCACAGATTCACAACTCTCCAGGTGAAAATGTTTTTCCACATCTCAGTCCTAAATGGCCTAGCCCTTATTCTTAAACTATGACCCCTGTTTCTGGAATCCCCCAACATTTTCCTGCATCTAGTGTGTCCAATCCCTTAAGAATTTTATATGTTTCTATAAGATCTCATCCTTCTAAATTCCAGTGAATACAAGCCCAGTCAACCCATTTTTTCATCATATTTCAGTCCCATCATCCTGGGAATTAACCTGGTGAACCTATGCTGCACTCCCTCAATAGCAATAATGTCCTTCCTCAAATTAGGAGACCAAATTGCACACAATACTCCAGGTGTGATCTCACCAGGGCCCTGTCCAACTGCAGTAGGAGCACGTTGCTCCTAAACTCAAATCCTCTCACAATGAAGGCTAACATGCCATTAGCTTTCTTCACTGCCTGTTGTACCTGCATTCTTACTTTCAGTGACTGATGTACAAGGCCGCCCAGGTCTCGTTGCACCTCCCCTTTCCCTAATCTGATACCATTCTGAAGAAGGGTGTCGACCCGAAATGTCACCCATTCCTTCTCTCCAGAGATACTGCCTGTCCCACTGAGTTACTCCAGCTTTTTGTGTCTATCTTTGGTTTAAACAAGTACCTGCAGTTCCTTCTTACACCATTCAGATAATAATCTGCCTTCCTGTTTTGCCATCAAAGTGGATAACCTCACATTTATCCACATTATACTGCATCAGCCCACTCACCCAACCTATCCAAGTCACCCTGCAGCCTCATAGTATCCTCCTCACAGCTCACTCTGCCACCCAGCTTTGTGCCATCCACAAACTTGGAGATGTTACATTTAATTCCCTCGTCTAAATCATTAATATATATTGTAAATAACTGGGGGTCCGAGCACTGAGCCTTGCGGCACCCCACTAGTCACTGCCTGCCATTCTGATAAGGACCCGTTAATTCCTACTCTGCTTCCAGTCTGCTAACCAGTTCTCTATCAATGTCAATACCCTACCCCAATTTCATGTGCTCTAATTTTGCACACTAATCTCCTGTGTGGGACCATGTCAAAGGCTTTTTGAAAGTCCAGATACACCACATCCACTGGCTCCCCCTTATCCATTCTACTTGTTACATCTGCAAAAAAATCCAGAAGATTAGTCAAGCATGATTTCCCATTCACAAATCCATGCTGACTTTTACAGATCCTGTCACTGCTTTCCAAAAATCTTCAATAATTGACTTTCCCACTGCCGATGTAAGGCTAACTGGTCTATAATTCCCCATTTTCTCTCATATATAGAGGGGTAGCATTGGCTACCCTCCAGTCCACAGGAACTGATCCAGTCGAGAGAACATTGGAAAATAATCACCAATGCATCCACGAGTTCTAGGGCCATCTCCTTGAGTACTCTGGGATGCGGACCATCAGGTCCTGGGGATTTATCTGCCTTCAGTCCCAATAGTTTACCTAATGCCATTTCCTGACTAATGTGGATTCCCTGCAGTTCCTCCCTCCCACTCGATCCTCGTTCCCCTAGTATTTCTGGGAGATTGTTTATGTCTTCCTTAGTGAAGACAGAAGTAATGTAACTCGTTTTAAAACTGTTCTGCCATTTCCTTGTTTCCCATTATAAATTTACCTGTTTCTGACTGTAAGGGACCTACATTAAGTCTTCACTAATCTCTTCCTCTTCACATATCCAAAGATGGATAAGAGCTTCAGGTCCTGTGTCTGCTGCATTTAAGTTTGAGGAAGAACTCTTCAATAAATTTGCACGTGGAAATTTTGTCACCTATAAAGCATTGGGATATATTGATGTAGAGGCAACAATGCAGGTATCTAAAGATTACAAGAAGGTTTTACTATTTCATTTATTTTGATACAAACATGAGAGGAGTAGATCGGGTAGATGCACATTAGAGTCTCTTGCCCAGAGTAGGTGAATCAAGGACTAGAGGGACATAGTTTAAGACGAAGGGTAAAAGATTTAATAGAAATCTGAGGGGTAACTTTTTCACACAATGGGTGGTGGGGGTATGGAACAAGCTGCCAGTGGAGTTGGTTAAGGGAGGGACTATTCCAAAGTTTAAGAAACAGTTAGACAGGTATATGGATAGGACAGGTGTGGAGGAATATGGGCCAAAAGCTGACAGGTGGGACTAGTGTAGCTGGGACATGTTGGCCGCTGTGGGTAAGTTGGGCTGAAGGGCCTGCTCCACACTGTATCTATGACAAACTCGACTGAGATTAGAGTTTTAGTGTCGATGATATCTTCGAAGGTTTGTTTCAGTGAGGGATCTCTTTCAGGCAATAATTTAAAGTTAAAATAAAATGTGATGTTGAGTTACATAGGGACAGCATTCTCTTTGCTCAAGGTACCATTGATTCGAGCTAAGTATTCCTCTTTTTCCTGACGTTTGTCTTGCTTCCTGTCAGATTTCTGATACTATGAACTGGTGGCTGATTTGAAATTTGTTTTATTCTGTCCTTTCTAATTGTTTTTGCCCTCTCTGTACACAGTTTGAAGAATGCTTTCACCTTTTGCTTCTCATTTGTTAATATGTGCATGATAATATTTTGCAGGCCAAGTAGGAAATTAAATCAAACCTCCAATCTCACTTTAAAGACTCTTCTCTAGAAGGAGCAAAATTCCTTAGGATAATCTATTAATTGGACATTGTCCCAATACTTGATAAACCAGATATCTGGTGTTTTATGTTGAAGTCTCGCCTTTTGGTTCTTAATACCATCATGACTGGAGATTCAGTAACTTTTATTCTTTTGACCTTACAGTTCAGAGGTGTGGACAGAAAAGAAGTATAAGAATCTAATTGAGTTTCCTTGTTGATTTTTTTCCCCTTCTTAATTATGTTCACCTATTGGTGAGTCTATGTCAAGGTGGGGCACATTTTATTTCTAATGTGGTAATGGATATTGGTAGAACCTTCAATTGCTGAGGGCCGTCAGTATCACTTTTAACACTGGCTGAATTCTATTAACTTAGCAGACATCATGAAGGGGCTTTATTATTCGGTTTAGTTTAGCAGGTAATCAGGACATATAATTAAGATGAACTGTCAGAGAATACCAACGCAGTGAATGTGCTCATTTAAAGATGTTGGGAAATCACTCTTGCATTGCATTTATTCTTGTTGTGACTGATAATTACATGGCGAGAACTATGTAACTTGTTTGCTAAATTGATTGCATACTGCATCTTTTCATTATGCCAATGACAAGCTAAGTTTTTGAAGCTACCAATGATAAACGATTTAAAGGTGCAAATTACCTGAGATGTTTTTATTTATTTATGAGCATTCCTTGCTGCCACATTATACAGGAAAGCTGTCAAGCGTACGTTGTACCTTCTTTGGTGTAATGTTTTTTAGGATTACTGTGGAGGTTTCCCATGGCTTAATGGATAAATAGACTGGTGCTGTTTGTGAAATTCCCTAACTAATATTTATCCTTTGCTCAATCTTGCTAAAAAAGAATATCTGGACATTTGGGGGAGCTTGCTTTGTACAAATTGATTATATTACAAAGTAACGAGCCGTCAAAATAGATTTCATTGGTTCTAAGGTGTTTTGGCACATCCTGACACCGATCTGAAGGATACCATATCATTTTAAAGTGTTTTTTATATGTGGCCATTTGCACATGAAATCAAGTCAGTGATTGTAGGCCTGTGACTTCTGCTGAAAATGTATTTGTGTGGAATTTGGGATATTTTTGCCTATGCCTCACCTCCTCTCAACTGTTTAGCAGTCTACTAGTAATTAAATGTACAGTTGGAAAAATAGCAACCATGCTGAAAATCAGAGGTCCGCTATTCTTTGTCGAGCAGGAACCCATTAATCAAGAGGTGGGATATGACGCAGTACTGATGTTAACATACTGCTTTTTGGTTCTGAATAAGCACTGTTTCATGAATATTTTGTTTAGCTGGTTGTAAATTGCTAAAGGAGACACAAGAGCCTGCAGTTTCTGGAACGTGGAGCTAGAAAGAAGAGGCCCTGATGTGTTCCCTGATGTGAAACGTGAACCATTCCTTAACTTCCACAGATGCTGCTTGAGTTCCTCCAACAGTTTTTTTTTTTGCAGTGAGTTGCTAATGATTTCTTTATGAAGTAATGAAGGTTGTAAAGGGCGAGTTACTGTAAACTACTCTTACTTCACAACCAGTTGTTACTGTATATGTTGCACCATAGTGTGACTGGACTCGGAGGAGATCAGTTTATATTTGTGTGTTCAAAGTATGTAAATGATGCTGACAATGCCATGGTTATTATCCAGTTGTAGCTGCTCTGAGGGATGGTCTGATATCAGCCTGGACCCTGTGTGGGTGATGGATCACTGTGTGGTTTTTTGCACCTTGTCCATAGCCTCCACATCCTTCCTGTAATGGGCCGATCAGAATTGTGCACAGTACTCCAAATGTGGCCGGATCTAAGTCCTGTGAACCTGCAACATGATTTCTTCTGGTACTCAATGCTCCGACCAATCGAAGACAAGCACAGCAAACATCTTCAATCAATTTGTGTTGCCAATTTCAGGAAGCAATGGACTTGGACCTCAAGATCCCTGTATGCATCAATGTTGCTAAGTGTCTTACAATTAACTGTATACTTTCCCCCTTGCATTCTTCTGCCTAAAAAAATTTACATTCACTTACTTGGAATATACTGCATATGCCATTCTCTAATTTCTGTAGCTGATCTATATCCTGCTGTATACTTTGACAGCCTTCTTCATTGTCCACAACTCCACCAATTTTGGTGTAATCAGCAAACGTATGTATCATCGCATCTACATTTACATTCAAGTCATTTATCACAACAGTAGAGATTCCTGCACTGATCCCTGCAGAACTCCATTGGTCACAGACCTCCAGCTGTTCCCTGCCTGTTCTTTCTTTGCGACTTACTGATCATACCCCACTGCCTTCTCATCAGTTCTTCCATTTACTGACCGCCTACTCTGGTTCCCACCCCTGTCCCTCTATCCATACTTTCTTTGCTGCCAGCATCACTGTGGTTAGACCAGGACAAATTGTTGGTGATATTTATGCAGTGGAACATGTTGTTGACCATCTTCACTAGAGCATCATTGATGTACACAGCCCAGCTTCCTAAAGTTGATGATCGGCTTCTTGGTTTTGTTGACATTGAGGGAGGGATTGTTGTTTTGATACAATACTACTAATCTCTCTATCTCCTTTCTTGGACAGTGTTTGTCTTGCTGAGGGAGTTGGATAATTCCCCATGTGTCCAATGTTATTACATCCTGCTCTCATTTAAAATATCCATCATGGAGGCTGACAGCATTTTGTGCATGACCCATGTTGCTATTCTATGTGCTTTAAAGATTGGGGTGCACTGCAAAGTCCAAGGTTTGAGTTAGGAACTATTGTGCTCTTCACCCAGTTCAAAATTGTGCACAGCCTGGTATTGGAGATTGAGAGTCCCATGCTGCAAACAGTTCAAATAAGGTCAGGTGCCAGGGGCATATTCCCTTACATGGCTGATCAATAAATAGCCGGGCTGAAATTGTCAGATGCAGACACAGTAAATGAGAATCTTTTGTAAAACATAAGATGGATTGTGCTCAGTGTTACATAACAATGTGAATCCTGATCATTGCACTTGTCTTGATGTTTATGGCATACTCCACAAGAGTATTTGCGACAGTAAAAAATAGCAGTCCATTCCACTTTGTCAGTCCACAGTCTACACTGCGCACAGTATTACAGTTGATTTATTGTAGACCCAGTGTGGCAAGGCGTCTGTTGCAGAAGTTGCTGAGCAGGCTATGACTCCAGTGAATTGCTCCACGCAGATAGTTCCCAAAGAAATAGACTGTTGTTGTCAGTGCTGAAAAGACCAAGTCCGCTTTTGTTGACAAAAGTTGATTGATTTATATCCAAATGTCGACAGAGACGTTAAGATCCCTTATGTTGCAAATTTCCTATTTTTTGGCTTTAAAACTGTGCTTAAAGGAGGAATGAAATGGCATTGATAGAATTACCGGCACTTGTTCACTTGGGCAAGATAATTTTTATTTGAGGTACATTTACTCAGTGACAACATTGTAGGCCTGCAAAAGCTGCAGAAATGTTCACGTTGTTATTGGTGAGTGCAAAAACAAGGTGGACAACTTTATTACTCTAAGCGAGTTTGGTATTCCGATTGCGCATGCCCAGGTCGTATGTCACAAGCGAAAAGCAGTCTCGGCAATGGTGGTGCTGCATTGTGTGCACGCTTGCGTTTCGTCCGTGGTCGGGGTCGGGCCCGGCTCTCCATCGCTGCGGGTGCTGTTGAGATGCTGCTGGGCCGTCTCTGTTCCCTCCCCGGTGTCCTGTTCCTGTTTGGAAGTGTCCGGGATGGTCCAGTGGCAGTTCGCCAGTGCTTGCGGCGTGGGAACACTGTTTCGATTCTGGCTGCGAATGAGGCGTGGGTCTGTGTGCGTGCAGCTGCTGAGAGCCGGTCCAGACACCCCCCCCCCCCCCCCCCCCCCCCCCCAACCTGGTGTTGTATCTGCCCTCTCTATCTGCCCCCTGACAAACTTGAAAAATAACAAAAAATCAGACCCAAACTATACTCATTGAATCTACAGTGCTTTGTTTGATTTTTATTTATAGCGTTTGACCTTTGACAAATCGCATGATTCCTTGCTTTTTTCGGAATACCGAACTCGCTTATTGTTATAGCGGACTTGTTATAATTTATTCCGCTCCATCCTATTACAACTTTACATGACCTTTACCTTTTAGATTATGTTCATCTCCATTTCATACGCATTTGAGACTTGGCTCTGTGCTACCAATCCATAGCCATCACTCAAGCTCTTTATCCTGTCTATGTTGAGGGAAAAGGGTCAAATCGATAGAGATGGGTAGATGTACCAAGGAGGTTAGGATTACACGTACTGTAGAAAAAGCAATTAACTTTGTGACCGACTAACACTGAGCATGTGAAGGGGACTTGAGGGTCTGAGCTGATATTGTCAAGATAAGACAATGATATGCTGCCTGATTCATCAAATTTCTTGACGTGTTGTCTCTTAATTACAAAACTCTCAGCATATAATGGAACTTCATTTCAACCAAGTATACAGGGTATATTATTGGGAAGAGATTACAGGAGAAGATTCTTAAGGACTTTGGTTCTTGAGCAATTATTACATTCTGTAATTACCAAAAAAAAAAAATACTCTAAAAGAATAAAGATTGAGTTTAATGTATACCTTACACCAATTTATTTTGTGATACCTAAATTATATCAAGTGTTGATCCACAAGTAACTGACAAGTATTTGGCAAACGATGTGTTACTTTTGTTCATTTTATTTTGTCTCTGCTCTATTTTACTTGTAGCACAGCATGTTTATTTCTCAACAACACATATGCACAATATTTTCTCCAGTTTGTTTGCAAAGAAGTTGAAGGAAATGTATTCATAAAATGATATCCAAATTGCACCAATGTGGTTACTTTGTACCAATATATATTTAAAATTATGGATGTACTTTTTGTGTGCTGGATGTCATTTAAATGCAAAATATAGATAGATATGTACGTATATGTGTATCTACAATTTTGTTGAGGTGATTATTAACTGGCATTTATCGCCTCCTTATTCATTGAAATGTTGGATGCAGATGCTGGTAGGTTGAAAGCTCCTCTTCCCCCGATCCACCCCATCCCTCAGATGGAACAAGTTTGTCCTGTGATTCTGCTCTCACTCTCCCTTTCCCCAGATGGAACAAGTCGTAACTCTCAATTTCACTGTCTCCACCACACATCTGCTCCTAAGATGAGGTTTTCTATTCCAGGATATCAAAGATATCCACATTCTTTTGTAAACGTAGCTTTCCCCCAACCATCGTAGATGGATCCCCTACCCGCATCTCCTCTGTTTTCCATAGTTTTGCTCTCACTCCTCCTCCCCAGATGGAACAAGGATCTAACCCCATAATCGCTCGCCCTCTGCGTCCAACACATCATTCTCTGGCATTTTTGCCACCTACAATGTAATTCCACCACCAGTCATTTCTTCCCATCCCCACCCTTTTTTTTCTTTTCTGCAGACACTGCTCCTTCTGCAACTCCTGGTTCACTCCTTCTTTCCCACCCAAACTACCAGGTACTTTCCCTTGCAACCACAGGAAATGCAACGCCTATCTGTTTTCCTCTTCCCACAAATTCATTCAGGAACCCAGCAGCCTTTTCAGATGAGACAGATACATGCTGCCTGCCACCTCCACTGCCAGATTGAGGCCACGTACAAACTGGACTCATATTCTGCTTGGGTTACAACCCAACGGTATGAACATTGTACTCTTCAATTTGAGTAACTAACCAACAACAACCTTTTTCCCTTCCTCTTGTATCCCTTACTGTGGTTTCACATTTTGTGCTGCTTCTCTTCTTTTCTCACACCCTTTTGTCCTCTTTCCATCTCTGCCGTTTGTCCACCTATCTGCCAATCAAACCCTCCTCGCCTGTATCCTTGCCAAGCTTTGTTCCGGCTCCAGTTGCTTCCATCTTTCTCCCCTCTACTGCAATTGGTCTGATGAAGGGTCCTGGCCCAAATCATTGTCTATCCATGTCCGTAGAGATGCTGTCTGATCTGCTGAGTTTCTCCAGATTTTATGTCTACTTTTTTAAACCAAGATCTGTAATATCGTGTGTCAACGCAGGCAGACAGTGGTAAAAAAGTATCTGGTATGCTTGGCTTCATATGTCGAGACATTGAGTACGAGTCAGGAAATTACGTTGTGGTGTAATAAAACTTTGGTTAGGTTTTAATTGTCATATGTATCAAACTGAAACAATGACTTCCTTACCTGTGGCAGCATAACAGGTGTGTAACACAGCACTCAATAAAACAGATAACAATAAAACAAACGAAAAACGTTTTTTTGGGGCCTACTCCTGCACCTATTGTCTAAAAAAAACATTTTGTGCAAAACAAAACAAAATCTCGAAGGCCCTAAGGTCATGGTTTTCAAACTCCTATACCTTCCCGGTAGCAGGAGTGAAATGAGAGCGTAGCCAGGGTGGTGTGGCTCCTTGTGGGGGGACTTTTCTGAGGTAGCATCTGCAATAGATCCCAAAGATGGTGGGGAGGTCAGTAGCGATGATGGACCGGGCAGCGCCCTCCAGTTTTTGTAATCTCCTTTGTGCCTAGGTGTTCCAGTTGTTGAACCAGGCCGTGATGCAACCAGTCAACATGCTCTCTATCATACACTGTAGAAGTTCAAGAGAGTATTGGTCAACATACTGAATCTTCTACAGAAGTGGAAGTGATGTTGCGCATTCTTTATAATTGCATCAATATGCTGGGTCCTGGACAGATCTTCAGAAATACACACTCCCAGGAACTTGAAATTGTTGACTCTTCTCATCACTGACCCATCAATGAAGACAGTTTTGTGGATCCTTGGCCTTCTAAATTCAACAATCAGCTCCTTGGTTTTATTGATGTTGAGAGCAAGGTAGTTGTTCTGCCACCATTCAATCAAATGATTGAATTCTCTTGTACTCTGACTCAATACCTGTAACAATGAGTCAGGTGGTGTCGTTGGCAAATTGAACGTACATTTGGAGCACTGTGTGCAGTTCTGATCATCCTACTCAAGGAGGCTTTGGAGAGGGTGCGGACAGCAGAAGTGGTTCACTAGAATGCTGCCTGGATTAAAAGGTATTAGCCATACGGAAAGGTTGGGCAAACCTTAATTGTTTTCTCTGGAGCGTCAGAGGTTCTGGGTTCAGGTTCAGGTTAGGATTACACATACTGTAAAAAAAGCAATTAGCTTTGTGACCGATTAACACTAAGCATGTGAAGGGGGTTTGATGTCTGAGCTGATATTGTCGAGATAAGACAATGATATGCTGCCTGATTAATCAAATTTCATGACGTTGTGTCTTAATTAGAAAACTCTCAGCATATAATTGAACTTCAATTTAACCAAATATACAGGGTGTATTATTGGGAAGAGATTACAAGAGAAGATTTTTAAGAAACATAGAAACATAGAAATTAGGTGCAGGAGCAGGCCATTCGGCCCTTCGAGCCTGCACCGCCATTAAATATGATCATGGCTGATCATCCAACTCAATATCCTGTACCTGCCTTCTCTCCATACCCTCTGATCCCTTCAGCCACAAGGGCCACATCCAACTCCCTCTTAAATATGGCCAACAAACTGGCCTCAACTACCTTATGTGGCCGAGAATTCCACAGATTCACCACTCTCTGTGTGAAACACGATTTTCTCATCTCGGTCCTAAAAGGCTTCCCCCTTATCCTTAAACTGTGACCCCTTGTCCTGGACTTCCCCAACATCGGGAACAATCTTCCTGCATCTAGCCTGTCCAACCCCTTAAGAATGTTTGTAAGTCTCTATGAGATCACCCCTCAATCTTCTAAATTCCAGCGAGTACAAGCTGAGTCTATCCAGTCTTTCTTCATATGGCAGTCGTGCAATCCCAGGAATCAGTCTGGTGAACCTTCTCTGCACTCCCTCTATGGCAAGAATGTCTTTCCTCAGATTAGGAGACCAAAACTGTACGCAATACTCCAGGTGTGGCCTCACCAAGACCCTATACAACTGCAGTAGAAGCTCCCTGCTCTTGTACTCAAATCCTTTTGCTATGAATGCCAACATACTATTTGCTTTCTTCACAGCCTGCTGCACCTGCATGCTTACTTTCAATGACTGGTGCACCATGACACCCAGGTCTCGCTGCATCTCCCCTTTTCCTAATCGGTCACCATTCAAATAATAGTCTACCTTCCTGTTTTTGCCACCAAAGTGGATAACCTCACATTTATCCACATTATACTGCATCTGCCATGCGTTTTGCCCACTCACCCAGTCTATCCACGTCATCTTGCAGCCTCCTAGCATCCTCCTCAAAGCTAACACTGCCCCCCAGCTTCGTGTCATCCGCAAACTTCGAGATGTTGCATTTAATTCCCTCGTCCAAATCATTAATGTATATTGTAAATAGCTGGGGTCCCAGCACTGAGCCTTGCGGCACCCCACTAGTCACTGCCTGCCATCCTGAAAAGGACCCGTTCACTCCTACTCTTTGCTTCCTGTCTGCCAGCCAGTTCTCTATCCACATCAATACTGAACCACCAATACCGTGTGCTTTAAGTTTGTATACCAATCTCTTGTGCGGGACCTTGTCGAAAGCCTTCTGAAAGTCCAGATATAACACATCCACTGCTTCTCCCTTATCCACTCTACTAGTTACATCCTCAAAAAATTCAATAAGATTCGTCAATGATTTACCCTTCGTAAATCCATGCTGCCTTTGTCCAATGATTTCACCACTTTCCAAATGCGCTGCTATCCCATCTTTAATAATTGACTCTAGCAGTTTCCCCACTACCGATGTTAGACTAACTGGTCTGTAATTCCCCGTTTTCTCTCTCCCTCCCTTTTTAAAAAGTGGGGTTACATTAGCTACCCTCCAATCCTCAGGAACTACTCCAGAATCTAAAGAGTTTTGAAAAATTATCACTAAGGCATCTGCTATTTCTGGGGCTACTTCCTTAAGTACCCTGGGATGCAGCCTATCTGGCTCTGGGGATTTATCGGCCTTTAATCCATTCAATTTACCTAACACCACTTTCCGGCTAACCTGGATTTCACTCATTTCCGCCATCTCGTTTGACCCGCGATCCCCTGCTACTTCCGGCAAATTATTTATGTCTTCCTTAGTGAAGACAGAACCAAAGTAGTTATTCAATTGGTCTGCCATGTCCTTGTTGCCCGTGATCAATTCACCCGTTTCTGACTGCAAAGGACCTACATTTGTTTTAACTAATCTTTTGCGCTTCACATATCGGTCATATCACTTAAGGACTTTGGTTCTTGAGCAATTACTACATTCTGTAATTACCACAAAAAAAAATACTCTAAAGGAATAAAGATTGAGTTTAATGTGTACCTTACACCAATTTACTTTGTAATACCTAAATTGACAAGTATTTGGCAAAAAAAAATGATGTGTTACTTTGCACTTGAACCCGAGGGGGACCAATATCCTGGCGGGGAGATTTGCAAAGGCTACTGGGAGACTTTAAACTAGAACGGTTGGGGGGAGGGACACAAATAGAAAAAGCTAGTAGACAGTGTGTGAGGCAGGAGGCAGAGAAGGGAAGCACTCAGATCCAACATGTAGGGGGGAAAGAAGAAAAAAATAATCAGAGAATAAGAGGTGGTGGGTTTCTTAAATGTGTGAGCAGAGAAACAGAGGGGTGTAAAATGAGGGTAGAAGTAATAGGTAGCAAGGTGAAAAGTAAAAATGGTAGGCAGACAAATCCAGGGCAAAGATCAAAAAGGGCCACTTTTCAACATAATTGTATAAGGGGTAAGAGTGTTGTAAAAACAAGCCTGAAGGCTTTGTGTCTCAATGCAAGGAGCATTCGTAATAAAGTGGATGAGTTGAACGTGCAGATAGCTATTAATGACTATGATATAGTTGGGATCACGGAAATATGGCTCCAGTGTGACCAAGGCTGCGAGCTGAGCATCCAGTGATATTCAATATTCAGGAGGGATAGACAGAAAGGAAAAGGAGGTGGGGTAGCGTTGCTGGTTAGAGAGGAGATTAATGCAACAGAAAGGAATGACATTAGCTTGGAGGATGTGGAATCGAAATGGGTAGAGCTGCAAAACAGTAAGGGGCAGAAAACGCTAGTGGGAATTGTGTACTGGCCACCTAACAGTAATAGTGGAGTTGGGGATGGCATCAAACAGGAAATTAGAAATGCGTGCAACAAAGGTAAAACAGTTATAATGGGTGACTTCAATCTACATATAGATTGGGTGAATCAAATTGGCAGGGGTGCTGAGGAAGAGGAATTTTGGAATGTATGCGGGACAGTTTTCTAAACCAACATGTAGAGGAACCAACGAGAGAGCAGGCTATTCTAGACTGGGTATTGAGTAATGAGGAAGGGTTAGTTAGTAGTCTTGTTGTGCGTGGCCCCTTGGGCAAGAGTGACCATAATATGGTTGAGTTCTTCATTAGGATGGAGAGTGACATAATTAATTCAGAAACAAGGGTTCTGAACTTAAAGAAAGGTAACTTTGAGGGCATTGGCCAAGATAGACTGGCAATTGATTCATAAAGGGTTGACGGTGGATGTGCAATGGAAGGCATTTAAAGACTGCATGGATGAAACTACAACAATTGTTCATCCCAGTTTGGCAAAAGAATAAATCAGGGAAGGTAGTGCATCCATGGATAACAAGGGAAATCAGGGATAGTATCAAACAAAAGATGAAGCATACAAATTACCCAGAAAAAGCAGCCTACCAGAGGACTGGGAGAAATTCAGAGTCCACCAGAGGAGGACAAAGGGCTTAACTAGGAAAGGGAAAATAGATTATGAAAGGAAATTGGCAGGGAACATAAAAAATGACTGCAAAAGTTTTTATAGATATGTGAAGAGAAAAAGATTAGTTAAAACAAATGTAGGTCCCTTGCAGTCAGAAATGGGTGAATTGATCATGGGGAACAAGAACATGGCAGACCAATTGAATAACTACTTTGGTGCTGTCTTCACTAAGGAAGACATAAATAATCTGCCGGAAATAACAGGGGACCGGGGGTCAAATGAGATGGAGGAACTGAGTGAAAACCAGGTTAGCCGGGAAGTGGTGTTAGGTAAATTGAATGGATTAAAGGCCGATATATCCCCAGGGCCATATAGGCTGCATCCCAGATTGCTTAAGGAAGTAGCCCCAGAAATAGTGGATGCATTAGTGATAATTTTTGAAAACTCTTTAGATTCTGGAGTAGTTCCTGAGGATTGGAGGTTAGCTAATGTAACCCCACTTTTTAAAAAGGGGGGGAGAGAGAAAACAGGGAATTACAGACCTGTTAGTCTAACATGTGGAAACTGTGGGGAAACTGCTAGAGTCAGTTATTAAAGATGGGATAGTAGCACATTTGGACAGTGGTGAAATCATTGGACTAAGTCAGCACGGATTTACGAAAGGTAAATCATGTCTGACGAATCTTATAGAATTTTTCGAGGATGTAACTAGTAGAGTGGATAAGGGAGAACCAGTGGATGTATTATATCTGGACATTCAGAAGGCTTTCGACAAGGTCCCGCATAAGAGTTTAGTATGCAAACTTAAAGCACACGGTATTGGCAGTTCAGTATTGATGTGGATAGAGAACTGGCTGGCAGACAGGAAGCAAAGAGTAAACGGGTCCTTTTCAGAATAACAGGCAGTGACTAGTGGGGTACCGCAAGTGCTGGAAACCCAGCTATTTACAATATATATATATTAATGATTTGGACGAGGGAATTGAATGCAACATCTCCAAGTTTGCGGATGACACTAAGCTGGGGGGTAGTGTTAAGTGTGAGGAGGATGCTAGGAGGCTGCAAGGTGACTTGGATAGACTGGGTGAGTGGCAAATGCATGGCAGATGCAGTATAATGTGGATAAATGTGAGGTTATCCACTTTGGTGGCAAAAACAGCAAAGTAGACTATTATCTGAATGGTGGCCGATTAGGAAAAGGGGAGATGCAACGAGACCTGGGTGTCATGGTACACCAGTCATTGAAAGCAGGCATGCAGGTGCAGCAAGCAGTGAAGAAAGCGAATGGTATGTTAGCATTCATAGCAAACGGATTTGAGAATAGGTGCAGGGAGGTTCTACTGCAGTTGTACAGGGTCTTGGTGAGACCACACCTGGAGTATTGTGTACAGTTTTGGTCTCCAAATCTGAGGAATGATATTCTTGCCATAGAGGGAGTACAGAGTAGGTTCACCAGATTGATTCCTGGGATATCAGGACATTCATATGAAGAAAGACTGGATAGACTCAGCTTGTACTCGCTAGAATTTAGAAGATTGAGAGGGGATCTCATAGAAACTTACAAAATTCTTAAGGGGTTGGACAGGCTAGATGCAGGAAGATTGTTCCCGATGTTGGGGAAGTCCAGAACAAGGGGTCACAGTTTAAGGATAAGGGGGAAATCTTTTAGGACCGAGATGAGAAAAATATTTTTCACACAGAGCGTGGTAAATCTCTGGAATTCTCTGCCACAGAAGGTAGTTGAGGCCAGTTCATTGGCTATATTTAAGAGGGAGTTAGAGTTAGATGTGGCCCTTGTGGCTAAAGGGATCAGGGGGTATGGAGAGAAGGCAGTACAGGATACGGAGTTGGATGATCAGCCAGGCTCGAAGGGCCTACTCCTGCACCTATTTTTATGTTTCTATGTTTTGATCATTTTATTTTCTCTCTGCTCCGTTTTACTTGTAGCACAGCATGCTCATTTCTTATCAAAATATATGCACAATATTTTCCCCAGTTTGTTGGCAAAGAGGTTGCAGGAAACGTGTTCATAAAGTGATATCCAAATTGCGCCAATTTGGTTACGTTATACCTTTTAAATATATATATATATATATATATATATATATATATATATATATATATATATATATATATATATATATATATATATATATATTATATATATATTAAACTATGGATGTACTGTGCTGGATATCATTTAAATGCAAAATAGTACGTCACAGATTTTACAATTAGACGCACACATACATACATATCTATATATTATATATATATACATACATAATATATATTTGCATGTTAATATGATATTATAAATATAATATATATATATATATATATATATATATATATATATATATATATATATATATATATATATATATATATATATATATATATATATATATATATATATATATATATATATATATATATATATATATATATATATATATATATATATATATATATACACATACACATATATACAAACTCTGCCTCCGCTACATCGATGACTGCATTGGTGCTACCTCCTGCACCCACACACAACTCACTGACTTCATCCATTTCACCACTAATTTCCATCCGGGACCATTTCCCACATTTCCCTACCATATAATGACCTTACTATATCCATCGCAGGTGATAGACTACTGACCCACATCCACTATAAACCCACTGACTCCCATGGCTATCTGGACTACACTTCTTCCCACCCTGCTTCATGTAAGGACCATCCCCAACTCCCAATTCCTCCGACTACGCCGCTTCTGCACCCAGGATGAGGTGTTCGACACCAGGGCATCGGAGATGTCCTCATTCTTCAGGGAACGGGGGTTCCCCTCTTCTACCATAGATGAGGCCCTCTCCAGGGTATCTTCTATACCCCGTGACTCTGCTCTCACTCCCCATCCCGACACTCATAACGAGGTCAGAGTAACCCCTTGTCCTCATCTTCCACCCTACCAGCCATCACATTACAACAAATAATCCTCCGACATTTTCGCCACCTTCACCGTGATCCCACTACTTGCCACATCTTCCCATCTCCTCCCCGTCTGCTTTCCGCAGAGATCGCTACACTCCATAACTCCCTGGTCAATTCGTCCCTTCTCACCCGTACCACCTCCCAGGGCCGACCTTAGGGGGTGCAGGGCCCAATTGGGAACAATTTTGGTGAGCCCCAAGTTCCCAGCCAAGGTCTGTCAGCCCAGTTATTTAGTATATATTATGAAATTGTACACTGAGGTGCTATGGATTATACACTGTCTGAATCTCTCCTGCTCCCGTTTGACAGTCAGTACCTCCACTGGCTTCCAACCTTTACTGTAGCAGCTATTATGTGATTGGACACAATGCCCTTGGAGACAGCGGCTGATTGGACGGGAGGAGACCTATTTGTTGATTGGACTGAGGCTGAAGTGCTTCAGGCTGCTGTTGGACTGAAACCAGCTCTTTATCTTTTTGTTTCACAGAATCACTTCAAGCCTGGTCTCTGCATTATAAGTGCAACATGAACAGTGATGGAAATGGGTTTTAGGAACTAGGGGTACGCTAAGGTCGTGAGGCTGAGGTTGGGAAGGGGGGTGGGGTAGACACTATAAGTCCCCTGTGAGAAATTTGATTTCTCTGAAATTGAAGATAGACATAAAGCTGGAGTAACTCAGCAGGACAGGCAGCGCGGAGACTCTGGAGAAAAGACCCTTCTTCAGACTGAACTGAACTCTCGTCAGTGAGAGTACTTGTGAGTGACTGAAGAAGGGTCTCGACCAGAAACGCAACCCTCACCCCAGAGCCCATGCCCGTCCCGCCGAGCCACCTTCAACTTCAGAGCCAAACAAAAAACACAGAGTGCTGGAGGAACTCAGCGAGCAAGACGGCTGCCTCACCCGCTGAGTTTCTCCAGCATTTTTGTCTACCGCAATACGTCAATGATTCCGGGAATGCCGAGGCGACAGGGTGAGAGAGAGGGAGTGAGAGAGCTAGAGAGAGACGAGATGGGGAGTGGGCGGAGAGAGTGAAAGACAGAGAGACACAACATGGGTCGGTAGGTGAATGACTAACCTACACACCAAGAAGAAGCCCCTTCTCGCGGTCCAGAGCCCTCAATCATGATGGTGAGTTTGAAGAAATTCTCAATGTTTCATCAATGCATCGCTCTACATTCCTCAGTAAATGTAATTGTATTTTGAACAAGTATTAATGATGCCGCGTGCATTTTATTCAAAGGAATGTGCGTCATTAATACTTGTTCAAAACACAATTACATTTACTGAGGAATATGGATCGATGCATTGATGACACATTGTATAACTACGTGTTAACTACTGGCTGTCAACAGGTGCTAACAGTTGTAGTTAACAAATCGTTTGTGTCTGATGGCCGTGCAGCGGTTCTTATATATGTTTGTTAAAAAATCCGGATGGCGAATGTTTTTTTAAAAATCTTTATTTAACAAAGCGGATTCGTATTTCCGTACGAAATACAGAACATTAGTGTGGGCCCAATTGGGAGCAATTGGTCCAATCGGCTTAAGGCCGGCCCTGCCACCCCTTCTCCGGGCACTTTCCCTTGCAACCGCAAGAAATGCTACACTTGTTGCTTTACCTCCCCCCTTGACTCCATTCAAGGACCCAAGCGGTCTTTCCAGGTGCGGCAGAGGTTCACCTGCACCTCCTCCAAGCTCATCTATTGCATCCGCTGCTCTTGATGTCAGTTGCTCTACTCCGGTGAGACCAAGAGTAGGCTTGGCGATCGCTTCGTCGAACACCTGGGTTCGCAATAACCAACCTGATCTCCCGGTGGCTCAGCACTTGAACTCCCCCCTCCCATTCCAAATCCGACTTTTCTGTCCTGGGCCTCCTCCATGGCCAGAATGAGGACCACCATAAATTTAAATAGGCATATGGATATGCCGGAAATGAAGGGATGTTGATTACACACAGGCAGAGTAGACTAGTTTAAATTGATATCATGTTTGGCAAATATTGTGAGCTGAAGGACCTGTTCTTTGCGCTGTACTATTCTATATAATCACTGCTTTTCAATGCTGCTTATGTACAGCTAAGTACCGCCAACAGGCTTGAGATGAATTGTAATTTCATCTGATTTGGTGGGGTGTTTGAGGATAAACATCAGTCAGGACTCTAGGAGAATTGCCTGTTGAGAAACTGGTATGGTATCAATTGCATTTGTTTCATCAGGAGTTTGGGTTTCAGTTTAATCTCATCCGAAGCATGACACAGCCAATAATGTAGCGTTACACAGGACCTCAATGCGAGAGTCGAGCACCAGTGTAAATTACAGACATGCCTGTCTTAAGTTACTTTGAATCAAAAGCCTTTTCTCCCCAGCAACAGAGTTAAGCCAGACTAAATTAAGCTGGTCCAGAATTTGGTATTTTGGTAAATTCTGATGTTTTACACTGGATCTGTTTGAAAGACTGTTTTGTATCCAGGTGTCCTGTTGCTGGATGCCATGGAATCCATATAACCATATAACAATGACAGCACGGAAACAGGCCATCTTGGCCCTTCTAGTCCGTGCCGAACACTTACTCTCACCTTGTCCCATCTACCTGCACTCAGACCATAACCCTCCATTCCTTTCCCGTCCATATACTTATCCAATTTATTTTTAAATGATAAAATCGAACCTGCCTCCACCACTTCCACTGGAAGCTCAGTCCACACAGCTACCGCTCTCTGAGTAAAGAAGTTCCCCATCATGTTACCCCTAAACATTTGTCCCTTAATTCTCAAATCATGTCCTCTTGTTTGAATCTTCCCTACTCTCAATGGAAAAAGCTTATCCACGTCAACTCTGTCTATCCCTCTCATAATTTTAAAGACATCTATCAAGTCCCCCCCCCTTAACCTTCTGCGCTCCAAAGAATAAAGACCTAACTTGTTCAACCTTTCTCTGTAACTTAGGTGCTGAAACCCAGGCAACATTCTAGTAAATCTCCTCTGTACTCTATTTTGTTGACATCTTTCGTATAATTTGGCGACCAAAATTGTACACCATACTCCAGAATTGGCCTCACCAATGCCTTGTACAATTTTAACATTACATCCCAACTTCTATACTCAATGCTCTGATTTCTAAAGGCCAGCACACCAAAAGCTTTCTTTACTACCCTATCTATATGAGATTCCACCTTCAGGGAACTATGCACAGTTATTCCTAGATCCCTCTGTTCAACTGCATTCCTCAATTCCCTACCATTTACCATGTACGTCCTATTTTGATTTGTCCTACCAAGATGTAGCACCTCACACTTATCAGCATTAAACTCCATCTGCCATCTTTCAGCCCATTCTTCCAAATGGCCTAAATCTCTCTGTAGACTTTGAAAATCTACTTCATTATCCACAACACCACCTATCTTAGTATCATCAGCATACTTACTAATCCAATTTACCACACCATCAGCCAGATCATTGATGTAAATGACAAACAACAGTGGACCCAACACAGATCCCTGAGGCACCCCACTAGCCGCCAGTCTCCAACCTGACAACAGTTATCCACCATTACTCTCTGGTATCTCCCATTCAGCCACTGTTGAATCCATCTTGCTACTCCACTATTAATACCCAACAATTGAACCTTCTTAACCAACTTTCCATGTGGAACCTTGTCAAAGGCCTTACTGAAGTCCATATAAACAACATCCACCGCTTTACCCTCATCAATTTCCCTAGTAACCTCTTCAAAAAATTCAAGAAGATTAGACAAACATGACCTTCCAGGCACAAATCCATGTTGACTGTTCCTAATCAGACCCTGTTTATCCAGATGATTTTATATATATTATCTCTAAGTATCCTTTCCATTAATTTGCCCGCCACCGACGTCAAACTAACAGGTCTATAATTGCTAGGTTTACTCTTAGAACCCTTTTTAAACAATGGAACAACATGCGCAGTACGCCAATCCTCCAGCACCATTCCTGTTTCTAATGACATTTGAAATATTTCTGTCATAGCACCTGCTATTTCTACACTAACTTCCCTCAATGTCCTAGGGAATATCATGTCAGGACCTGGAGACTTATCCACTTTTATATTTTTCAAAAGTGTCAGTACTTCCTCTTCTTTGATCCTCAGTTTCCATAGCTACTCTACTTGTTTTCCTTTCCTCACATAATTCAATACCCTTCTTCTTGGTGAATACCGAAGAAAATAAATTGTTCAATATCTCCCCCATCTCTTTTGGCTCTGCAGATAGCTGTACGCTCTGACTCTCTAATGGACCAATTTTATCCCTCGTTATCAATTTGCTATTAATATAGCTGTAGAAACCTTTTGGATTGACTTTCACCTTACTTGCCAAAGCAACCTCATATCTTCTTTTAGCTTTTCTAATTTCTTTCTTAAGATTCTTTTTATATTCTTTATACTCCTCAAGCACCTCATTTACTCCATGCTGCCTATAATTATTGTAGATCTCTCTCTTTTTCTGAACCGTGTCCAATTTCCCTTGAAAACCATGGCTCTTTACAATTATTACACTTTCCTTTCATCCGAACAGGGACATAAAAATTCTGTACTCTTAAAATTTCACCTTTAAATGTCCTCCATTTCTCTTCTACATCTTTCCCATAAAACAAAAAGTCCCAATTCACTGTTTTGAAATCCTTTCGCATCTCCTCAAAGTTGAGATTTTTGATTGGAGAAAGGCTAACCCTTGGTCCAGTTCTGACCTTCTCCATAATTATATTGAAACTAATGGTATTGTGATCACTGGACCCGAAGTGCTCCCCAACACTTACCTCCACCGCCTGACCTGTCTCATTACCTAGCAGGAGGTCCAGCACTGCCCCTTCTCTAGTATGTACCTCTATGTATTGCTGCAAAAAACTATCCTGCACACATTTTACAAACTCCAAACCATCCAGCCCTTTTACAGAATGTGTTTCCCAGTCTATGTGTGGAAAATTGAAATCTCCCACAATCAATACATTGTGCTTACTACTAATATCTGCTATCTCCTTACATATTTGCTCTTCCAATTCTCGCTCCCCATTAGATGGTCTATAATACACCCCTATAAGTGTTGCTACACCTTTCCCATTTCTCAGTTCCACCCAAATAGCCTCCCTAGACGAGCCCTCTAATCTATCCTGCAAAAGCACTGCTTTAATATCTTCCCTGACAAGCAATGCAACACCTCCATCTCTTGCCCCTCCAATTCTATCACACCTGAAGCAACAAAATCCTGGAATATTTAGTTTCCAATCACAGCCATCCTGCAAGCATGTTTCACTAATTGCCACAACATCATACTTCCAGATGTCAATCCAGTCTCTAAGCTCATCCACCTTTCTTACAATGTGCCTAGCATTAAAATATACATATTTAAGAAACCCACCACCTCTTATTCTCTGTTCATTATCTTTTTCTTCTTTCTCCCCTACATGTTGGGTCTGAGTGCTTCCCTTCTCTGCCTCCTGCCTCACACACTGTCTACTAGCTTTCTCTATTTGAGTCCCTCCCTCCAACCGTTCTAGTTTAAAGTCTCCCCAGTAGCCTTTGCAAATCTCCCCGCCAGGAATCCAGTGGAAGAATGTCATCTTTCTGGGGTTTGTGCTCTTTGATGGTGTGGACCAGCCAATCACTAGATTTCAATGGGAGTTTAGATCTATGGCAAAGAAAGCAAAGGGGAAGGTAAAATGAAGTGCAGTGCTGGGAATACGAAGCAGGTCAACACATGGAGAAACAAAGTTAACGTTTCAGGTCGATGATATTTCCTCATATGAAGAAAAGTCAATGACAATGAGTTTTACGTGGCAGAGAAAGCACGGGGAGGGTTTGTTCAATGTGCCTCCCATGCTTTCTTTCACAGTCTTATAATATCCAACTTTATGAGATCTGGAATGAGCATAATAATTCAGCAATTTAAAAGTTGTTCTCTTCATATTTGTGTGAACTTTTGAGATGCAATTAAAGTGATTGTTTTCACTTAATCGCTCTTAATATTAAAAACATTTAATAGGACAGTTTGTCAAGTGCTCCTCTGATTCCAAAAGGTGCTAAAAGCTCTGTCCCACGGTACCAGTTCATTCCAAGAGCTCTCCCGAGTTTAAAAAAAATCAAACTCTTGGTAAGCACGGAGAATGAACGTAGCGGGTACGTCAGAGCTCGGGGACGTCTCTTAGCGGCTCGTAACGCAAACGACAGGTACTCGGGAACACTCGCTAATGGCGGGTAAGCACGGGAAGACTCGTGAAGATTTTTCAACATGTTGAAAAATTTCCACGAGAGCCCCGAGTACAAACGAGTAGCCATTACCGTAAATCTCTGAGTTCGAATCAGGGCAAACTCGGAAGAGCTCTCGGAATGAACTTGAACCGTGGGACAGGATTAAGCAGGTATAATGTTTCGTTTTCATCGCTGATTCTTTTTTTTATCTTTAATTTTAGTTTTTATCTAAAATTTAAACAATGGTCCTAATATTAGCTGCCATGGCACCAATGCGGAAATATTCAGATTGGTGGCAAATAAAACGCATGCCAGGTTTGAGGCAGGAAACATGTTCCAGATGTTGGGGGAGTCCAGAACCAGGGGCCACAGATTAAGAATAAGGAGTAAGCCATATAGAACGGAGAGGAGGAAACACCTTTTCTCACAGAGAGTGGTGAGTCTGTGGAATTCTCTGCCTCAGAGGGCGGTGGAGGCAGGTTCTCTGGATGCTTTAAAGAGAGAGCTAGATAGGGTTCTTAAAAATAGCAGTCAGAGGATATGGGGAGAAGGCAGGAACGGGGTACTGATTGGGGATGATCAGCCATGATCACATTGAAGGCGGTGCTGGCTCGAAGGGCTGAATGGCCTACTCCTGCACCTATTGTCTATTGTAGGGGTTCTCAACCAGGGGGGAATTCCCCTCAGGGGGGGATTTCAGGTTTTCAGGGGGGGAATTGGGACCACAGATTAACAAACTTCCACAAACTCAAACTGTTAGAAATAAAGGATTTTCAGTATTATATGCATTTTATTTGGAATGCACTTTTTGAGGCAGACAATCTTGGAAAGGAGGGGGGGAATGACATTCTGACATATGGTGAAAGGGGTGTATGGGGCAAACAAGGTTGAGAACCACTGGTCCATTGTTTATTATTGCAATTGCAGGGACTCAGATATTTGGTCTGTTCCTTGGTGCTGCCCTTGAGCTTGAATGTTTTGAGTGATTTAAGTGTTATAAGTTTTATTGTATCAGTGCAATGTTTATGATTTTTAATAATTAAAAAGTAATAAACTACAGATGCTGGGAAATCAGAAATAAAAATAGAAATGCTAAAAATGTACTGGTCAGGCAATATCTATGGGAAGAGCAAAACAGTCAAAACTTCAGGTGAGAAACCTGGTGGAAACTGGCCATTCAGCCGAAATCCACGCCGGCTGGGATGCTAAATTTATACGCTAGTCCACCTGCCTGCATTTGGCCCTTATCCTTCTAAACCTTTCCAATCCATTACCTGTGAAATATCGTTATAGTACTTTTCTTAATTACCTCCTCTGGCAGCTTGTTCCTTATATCCACCACCCTCATTGTGGCAAAAGTTGCGTTTCAGGTTCTTATTAAATCTTTCTCTCACCTTAAACATATGTCCCCTGACATATTGCACAGTCTTTTACCCAACCTATTCCCATCATGATCATATACACCTCAGTAATATTGCCCCTTATCCTCCAGTGCTCTAAGGAATAAAGTCCTAGCCTGACCAACTACTCCCTACAGTTCAGGACCTCAAGTCCTGACAACATCCTCATAAATTTTCTCTGCACTCTTTCCAGCTACAGCAGGGTGATCAACATTGAACACCGTACACTAAATACGGTCTTACCAATGTCTTGCACAACTGTAACATAACATCCCAACTTCTATACCCTGACTGATGAAGCCCAATATACCAAAAGTTGCCTTAACAACTCTACATTCCTGTAAAGCCACTTTCAAGTATATAAGCACCTGCACTCCTAGATCCCTCTGCTCTGCAACACTCCCTAGGGCCTACCATTCGCTGTGAAAGCGCTGCCTTGGTTTGAAATGCAACACCTTGTACTTATCTGCATTGAACTTCATTAACCATTCCTCTGCCTACTTGCCCATCAAGATCATGTTGTAGGTTTTGATGACCATCTTCACTATCTACGATATCACTTACTTTAGTGTCATCTGCAAACTTACTAATCATGCTTTCTACATTATTTTTTAAATCATTGATATAAACCACAAAACACTGCTAGGTCCAGCACTGATCCCTGAGGCACACCACTCGTCACAGGCTAGTCAGAGAAACAACCATCCACCATCACCCTCTGCTTCCTTACATGAAGCCAATTCTCTATCCAGTTGCCAAGCTCTCTCTGGATTCCTCGCGATTTCTCTCTCCACAAATGCTGTCTGATATTTGCCATTGATTTTATTAATGTTTACAGTCATGAATAAAGAAAATAAATTGGAAAATCTGCATTAAAGGGTGATGATGGGTGCATGGCATATTATGGTTTTTGTCCCATATTGAATAGTCACTGAAGGCGGTTTAGTTGCCTTTCTCTGCTTGGTGAAGTGGTATGGAACACTATAGAGACGAGTCAAATCATTTTAGGCGAGTGAAGTTGGAAGTAGACCGATTTATTTTTCCCTCTTGCATTCTACAGTATTTTGTATCCTCTCTCCATTTTAATCATGTGTGAACTTTGTCCTTATTTCAACAACAATGAAGTGAAGCTCATTATTCTCTCAGTTAATAACTAGGACAGTTTGCATATTGTCTTGAGGAATGCGATAAAAATAACTGAGAGCAATTTTGTGTAACCTGAATATGTTACCACATGAAGCACTGAATGTTTGTTTAATTGAAATCAATTTTTGACTTTAATAAATCAATCCTACTGATCGTGTTTCTTTCATCTTTAATTACGTTTGCTTCCTCATATCAGTCATCATTGTGACCACGTATTTCTGGCATCTTTCCATGGACTTCTTTCTGTATCCCTTCTAGTAAACTTGGCTGCCATAGTGGTTGTGTGTTCTGGACTGCAGACAATATTCATTGTGGCAAGCAATGTCTGGTACAAATTCAACTGCGAGATACATGCCATCTGGGCAGTTGATTCTTTATTTCCAGTTATAAAACTTTGGCTGTGTATGTTGTCCTATTTTGAAACATTTGAGCTTGGTCCCATACAAGTGGTTCACTAATATGCCTTTCCATAGCAAGTTCAGTCCAGTGCAGCTTGGTAGATTTGCTTGCAGTGGATTGTAGTCATGGTTTGTAACAGCTTAGGAAATAGCACAGTTGACAAGCTGAGGCATAGGGAGAAGTTGAACCTTGGTTTAATTTCTGACATCAACCAGATTAGTTGCTGTCAGATTGGTGTTTGGCATCTTTGCTCTTGGATTGAAGAAGGGAACCCGTACCAGAAATGGTGTTTTGATTGCTATCCAGTCATTGGAACAAGATGCCAGCATGAGCTTGTATATGATTGTAACACTTTCTTTCCATTCAAATCCTGCCATATGCTCTGCAAGGAATTGATGTCCTCTGACACATCCAAATAGCAATATGATTTGTTCATTAAATTTTACATTCTACAATTTGTTCCATGTGTCTGCTTCTGAGCTCTTAAATGCTGGTTTTACTGCTTAGCTCCAGTTGTCAGTTCATGAAATGTTGGCATGGTGTTAAAAGGGCCTCCACAATGTAACTTTCAGTTAACTTAATAATTTAATGTTATTAAGTTAAACCTACTGAATAATGAAAGGCCTCGATAGAGTAGATGTGGAGAGGATGTTTCCAGTAATGGGGGAGTCTAGGACCAGAGGACGCAGCCTAAGAATTAAAGATTGCACCTTTTGAATGGATATGAGGAGGAATTTCTTTAGGTAGAGGGTGGTGAATCTGTGGAATTCATTGTAATCGGTAGGGTGGAAGCCAAGTAAATGGGTCATTTTAAAGTGGAGATTGATAGGTTCTGGATTAGTAAAGGCATCAAAGGTTATGGGGTTTCGAGGAAATAAATAGATCAGCAATGATTGAATAGCGAGGCAGACTCGATGGGCCGAATTCTGCACCTATGTCTTATGGTCTCATGGTTTACATAAGCACAAAATTTGCCAGATAGTGCAGTGATATTTGGACCTAGAAAGTGCGGCATGGTTGCCCTTTATGATCATAAAGCAAAAATACCACAGATGCTGCAAATTTGAATTAAACACAAAAGACTGGCTCTACTCAGATTAGAGAAAAACTGAGAAAGAGTGACTTCAGAAGTCTGAAAGATGAGTAGATCTCTGGTCTGAAATGCAAACAATATTGTTGTTTCTCCCTGTGGCTGATACCTGACCTGTTGACATTTTTCAGCACCTTGTTTTATTTGGACAAGTAGCATTCAGTTGGGGGAAAAACAAGAAACCTGGAACTCAGCAGGCCAGTGTGGAAGGAAATGGAGAAGACAACGATTTGGTCGGTGCCTTTTAGACTAATGGAATAGAGAGTGAAGAATCTGATAAAGAGAGTTGAGGGGAGATGAGAGACAGGAACAAGCAAGTAATAGGTGGATGCAGGTGGGGCACAGATGGATGGAAATTGTATCGAACGTTAGGGGTGAAGTGGAGAGAAAAGGGTGCAAATGGGGAATCAGAAAAAGAAAGGAGTGAAATGTACAACCAGAGAGAGG
This sequence comes from Okamejei kenojei, assembly GCA_035221665.1. Lineage (NCBI taxonomy): Eukaryota > Metazoa > Chordata > Chondrichthyes > Rajiformes > Rajidae > Okamejei > Okamejei kenojei. Next base: position 30,587,778 of record CM069138.1, read on the forward strand.
GATAGTGGATGGGGGTGGGGTAATGAAAATGGGGATCTTTGAGCAGGGTGGGGGGAGGCGTGTTGGTGTGAAATGAACAGGTTGGTGGATGTATCTGGATCACCTGTCGCTTGCTAGATATTGCCTTTCTCCTTCCAGACCTTACCTCTCTTCACCAGCTTTCTCCCCACTACTCCATCAGTCTGTAGAAGGGCTCTGCTCTGAAGTGTCATCTGTCCATTTCTCTCAAATACTGCCTGGCCTGCGGAGTTCCTTTTGTTCTTGTCTGTATGCCTCTTGCCGAAATAAAACAGTGCTGGAAATATGCAACAGCTCAGGTGATAGCTAGAGGGGAAAAAAGATTGTTTGCATTT